>CM035429.1:126282431-126289931 GCA_020310875.1 Ceratopteris richardii | reverse complement strand
ACACCCTCAAACCAACAGAATGACCCACGTCCCTTCTGCAAGATATGCAAGGGAAATCATTAGACTCAACCCTGCAACTGCAACACCCCCAATACACGTGTGCAAGCGGCTCATCTAGACGATGAGCCACACACATCAAAGTCAAAGGTAACCATCACCGAGGTTGAAGATTCAAATAGTGGCCCATGCACTCCGAAGAGAGGCCCACAGGTTGGTGCCATGGCCACAGCTTCATGGTGTCTACCCATGACACTACGGATGATCCAAAATATGTACGTCTAGGATATGTTTGGAGACACTCGAAAGCTAGTCTCGGTGGATTCCGGAGCTACCCACAATTTTATGTCACCGGCATGTGCAGCGAGCTTACAATTCCCACTCAGCAAGCCATTAGACCTTTCTATCTCCTTTTCACAAGGGCGGGATGACAACGTCAAGATTGCACTCAACGTCTGCATGACAATGTGTGAATGGTCAGGAAAACTCGACTTCCTAATTGTGTCAATTGATGCGTTTGAAGTGATCATTGGACTCTCATTCATGGATAAATACATCATAAGCATGCTCGACAAAGGTATAGACAAGATGCTAGTTGACATGAAAGGCAACATTGTTGTGGTGGACTGCCATCGTCAATCTAAACACAAGACCACCGAATTGAAGACAGAGACAGATGAGAAAAAGACACATAAACCTAAGCCCAAGCAAGACAAAGGAACGGCCGTTGCAAAAGCAGAGGCCTCAACGTCGCAAAACATAAGGTCATTCTCAAGGGCACACAATGAACAACCAAGACAAGAACGGCCCTACCATAAGGAACTTCATAAAGGCAAAGAACTTATGGAGGAGGTATCAAAAGAACCACCAATTCAGCGAGATCCTCGAAAAGGTAAAGCACCACTCGTAGACTCAATATCACACCAGCAGAAAGAACGGACATATGAAAAGCCATCCAAGCTACCAGGCCTTTTCGAAGGTAAAATGTAGTCAACGGCCACGGCCTCCCATGTCCGGCGAGTCGACTCATCTGTAAGAAAATAACAGCACAACGGAATAGACCTGTAGATAGAGTTGAGAGAAAAACACAGACAAAGATAGACGCAGACTAAGAGATAGAGAACTCAAATTCTCGGATTGCCGAGCGTAATGCAATTACAATGATGGTGCTGTCCACCCGTGAGCTCCCACTGTGGAGCTTAGATGGCAATCTAGACACACTCTAGATGAAGGGCTTACTAGTACGCAATGCTATGTAAAGCTCAACATGGGCCGTGCTTATATAGCTTTTACAAGGAGGTTCGGTATAGATAAACATAGTCGGGAGATACAAAATAGTCGGTAAAATATACGATTCGACAATATCTCCACGACCAGAAGTCCTACCGTCTCGGCCCTACGGGTTGGGGGGATAGGCCCCCCCGGACCCCGCAGAAGGGGGCAAGCCCCCCTCTGCACTCCCCCCAATAAGGCTCTATGGGAAAACCGCGTGAGGCCACAGGGCCTTTATTTTCATCTTAAATGGCAACCCAATGGCATGGAAGTTTATGCCCTACCTAACCGAATGGCTAGGCTCACAAAGATCATCTACAACCATCAACAGTCACACATAGACCTCATCTAACTTGGAAGTTAGGGTTCCACAAATATCCGGGCTCTCATAATGGCTTCTCCTCATAATGGGGGCCTTACAACTTAGAGCACCATGGATCATTTGTGGTCACATGAGGGTGGAGTATTGAGCATATCCAACACCCCCCCTCAATGTCCACCCTACGGTGAACTACCTCCTTGGTCCAATCCCAAGCTTTGGAAAGTGTCGAAGAAGTTGCTCTCTCCCAAGAGCCTTGGTGAAGATGTCTGCTCCATTTTATTCAGTAGGACAATAGTTTATCTCCACGACTCCATCTTCAATCAACTCATGCACATAGTGATACTGAATTTCTATGTGCTTAGTACGTGCATGGAAAACAGGATTTTTGGCGATGGCCATGCAACTTTGGTTGTCACACTTCAACTCTGTAGCCTCCTGTCCTTGTATTCCTATGTGCCATAGGATCCTTCTCAACCATATTGCTTCACATGTTGCAACACATGCAGCTTTGTACTCAGCTTCAGTAGAAGATAATGCTACAGTCCGTTGCTTCTTACTAATCCAAGAGAAAATCCCTGATCCTAAAGAAAAGCAATATCCAGAAACTAACTGATTTTCTGGTATCAATATCTCCCTCCCAATCTGAGTCATAATATCCGACCAGAGATGATCCTTCTTCATAAAGAATACCATAATCAGTAGTTCCTTTCACATACCTGAGTATCCGCATGCTTGCCTTCCAATGAGTTTGGCAAGGCTATATGAGAATCTGCTTACTACTCCAACACCATAAGAGATGTCTGGTCTGCTATTGCACAAGTAGATGAGACTTCCAACTAATTTCCTGTATCTTCCAATATCCACTAGAGATCAATAGATAATTTTTTTGTTGACCTCCATAGGTGTAGAAATTTCCTTGCAATCCTCCATGTCGAATGCCTTCAATATCTGCCTTGCATACAAGAAGAACATCATCATTTCCTGTAATCACAGGTCATCTACATAGAGTACAAGCACAATTGTCTTCCCTCCTCTCTTTAGAACATACAAGTTAGCATTAGAAGCACATCTTTTGAAACCTAGATCCAAGAGATACTTATCTAACCGCAAGTACCATGCTCTAGGGGCTTGTTTTAGCCCATATAATGCCTTCCTGAGCTTACATACCTTGTTCTCTGAATGGGGAGCTTCAAACCCTGGTGGCTGAGACACATATACCTCCTCCTTGAGGTCTCCATTCAGGAACGCTGATTTGACATCCATGTTATAGACTGGCCAACGCTTATGTGCAGCCACAGCTAGTACTACTCGGATAGTAGTCATTCTTGCAGTTGGGGCAAATGATTCACAAAAGTCAATGCCTTCAACTTGTGAGTAGCCCTGTGCAACAAGTCTTGCTTTATACTTTTCTAGATTACCATCAGCCTTGTACTTTAGCTTCCAGACCCACTTGATGCCAATGACTTTACGCTTAGGGGGTCGATCCACTAGCTCCCAAGTTCCATTCTTCATGATATTGTTGTATTCTGCTTGCATGGCAGCCCTCCAATTCGGATCATGGCGTGCCTCTTCCACATTGGTTGGTTCCTTTGCTTCTTCTTGAATGAGATCAGCCATCAAGGCTGTGTTTACAATATGGGCGCTTGCTCGTCTCTGTTCCTCTATTCTCTGTGATTGCCTCGGTCCATCTGCAACTTGTTCTAATGACTATGGGATGGGGTTTGCAGAATCATAGAGTTGCATCACCCAACGTGGCAATGACTTTTCTACTTGGGTGTCGGCAGGTTGGTGACTTTCAAACTCATCATCTGAAGATGACGCTCCCTTCTCTTGTGTAGAAGGGATAGCTCTTGGGCCAGGTTCATAGTGGATTGCCCCTTCGCCTGATGATAAAGTGGAAGCTCTCTTTTCCTCCTTCACTGCATGTGGCTGCTCCTCCTTAAACACCACATCACGACTCGCCATGATCTTCTTAGCCTCAGGGTCATAAAGCTTATAAGCCTTCTTATCTTCGCTATACCCTAAGAAGATACATTTGATGCTTTTTGGTTGAAGCTTGTTTCTCTCCCTATCTGGAACATGTACATAACATTCACTTCCAAATACTTTGAAATGGGAAACAGAAGGTTTTTCACCACTGTAGGCTTCTTGTGGAGTCTTTCCATCAAGTGCCTTGGTGTAGCTTCGATTCAAGATGTAGACAGCAGTGCTGACAACGTCTGCCCAAAATTGATTAGGCAAACCCTTTCCTTTCAACATGCACCTTTGCCATCTCCATGATGGTTCGATTCTGACGTTCTGCAACACCGTTCTGTTGAGGACTATGTGCCACTGTGAGTTGATGCTTGATTCCCTTACTCTTGCAGAAATCTTCAAACTCTGTTGATGTGAACTCACCACCATCGTCTCTCGTGAATTTCTTCATCTTCTTCCCTGTTTCAGTTTCAACAAGCTGAAGCCATTCTTTAAACTTACCAAAAGCTTGAGCCTTATCGCGAAGGAAGTACACCCACATCTTCCTGCTATAGTCGTCAACAAGTAACATGAAGTAGGAAGATCCGCCCAAGGCCTGTGTAGGCATTTTTCCGCACAAGTCAGCATGCACCAACTTTAGAGGATAGCTTGCCTTGTTCTTGCTTTCTTGTGGAAACGCCTTCCTCTGTTGCTTGCCCATCATTCAAGCTTCACATGGTTCCTTCATTTCTGCAATCGATGGTAGATGTGCAACCATACCCTTGCGATGCATCTCCTTCAATACAGGGTATCCAATGTGGCCGAATTTCTGATGCCATAGCTTACTTGTGCCCATGTTTGTAGTGGCTGTAAGAGCACACAACTCATACAGGTTGTTCCTCCTTATGCAAGTCCCAACAATGTTGTTGTTACCGTCCATAATCGTAGCTCCTCTCTTACTGAAAGATACTTGATGACCTTGATCAGTTATAGAAGCTACTGAAAGTAGATTTCGTTTTATTTGTGGAACATACAACACATTTGAAAGCTTTCTGATATCGCCATTAGAGTTAATGAAAGAAACCGTACCTTCGCCCTCTGCAGGACATCTTGCATTGTTCCCTACCTTTACTGTGATGGGTTCCTTTAGAGGCTGTAAGGAACTGTAAAGGTCTTTTCTACTCGTCATGTGACGAGATGAACCACTGTCCAACACCCATGAGTCATCTGTTCCTGAATCTTCAGCCGAGGAGCACACCTCCTCTATCGTAACAAATAACTTAAGCTCTGTTACTGCTATGTTGGCAGACTCCTTTCCCTTGCCACCTTTTGAAGAGCCACTCTTCTCTTCTTCCTTCTTGATGCGATAGTCTTGGATTCTGTGTCCATTCTTCTTGCAGTGGAAACACTCTCCCTTGAACTTCTTTTTGTCTCCATCTTTTGAAGAGTCTGTTTTGCCTCCTTTGGCATTTGCTTTGAATGCAGCATCTCCTTTGCTACCACCACTCCTTGCCTTGAGCCGCAGCTCCTCCTTCATGAGTAAGGCATTGAATTCTTCAAAAGTTAGTGGTTGAGGTCTGATTTGAGTGTTAAGAGCAGTTACCAAACCATCAAACTTAGGTGGACAGATTCAAAGACAACGTCGAGCTAGCTCCTCACTTGACTTTTGAACAACTTCTCCCGCCATTTGATCTCGTAGATTCTTTATGCGAGTGATAAACACCTCTGCAGTCTCCCCATCAGCAAACTGTTCTGTTGCAAGCTGATTCTCCAAGTTTTGAATCCGTGTCTGATTACGAGTTTCGTATTGATTTCTCAATATGTTCCATGCTTCACATGCCTTCGTAGTATGCTGAATGAGAGTCAGAACACTATCAGAAGTACTTGTAACAAGAGCACAGAGTGCATCTGCATTTCTACGTTTCCAAGCACGTTGAAGATCAGCATCAGGAGAAATCATTCGACCAGGATTATTTGGATGAGGCCTTTCTTGGGGCTCATGATCAGTCCCAAGAACAGTCTCCAAAAGCTCATACGAATCAAGAATAGAAGTGATTTTGAACTTCCACAGGGTGTAGTTCGTACCATCAAGTTTACCTTCTGTGAAGGCTGGTGGCCATATCCTCATCGTTGGGATGACCGGCATCATTGCTTCTCCTGCTTGTGCACCACCTATCCTTTTGATGTACCACCTTGACTCCCAGTGGTAGATGATGACGTGCCTCTTGACATCTTCTCTCTTTTGTTGTTCAGACCTCTGCAACCTCTGCAACCTCTTCGTTTTTGCTTTTGCACCACTTAGAGCCTCCTGAGCTCTGATACCATGTAAGAAAATAACCAGCACAGCGGAATAGCCCTGTAGACAGAGTTGAGAGAAAAACACAGACAAAGATAGACGCAGATTGAGAGATAGAGAACTCAAATTCTCAGATTGTTGAGCGTAATGCAGTTATAATGATGGATGTCCACCCGTGCGCTCCCACTGTGGAGCTTAGATGGCGATCTAGACAGACTCTAGATGAAGGGCTTACTAGTGCACAATGCTATGTAAAGCTCAACATGGGCCTTGCTTATATAGCTTTTACAAGGCGGTTCGGTATAGATAAACGTAGTCGGGAGATACAAAATAGTTGGTAAAATATACGATCCGACAATATCTCCACGACCAAAAGTCCTACCGTCTCGGCCCTACGGGTCAGGGGATAGGCCCCCCGGACCCCGTAGAAGGGGGCAAGCCCCCCTCTGGAAGTTTATGCCCTACCTAACCTAATGGCTAGGCTCACAAAGATCATCTACAACCATCAACGGTCACACATAGACCTCATCTAACTTGGAAGTTAGGGTTCCACAAATGTCCGGGCTCTCATAATGGCTTCTCATAATGGAGGCCTTACAACTTAGAGCACCATGGATCATTTGTGGTCACATGAGGGTGGAGTATTGAGCATATCTAACCGCCAATCACGGCCAAACAAACAACCAAAGCTCTCAGACAAGGTGTTGAGGCTCATTTTTGCGTTCTGCACGCCAACATGGTGCAAATCGACAACCACGAGGATGCCAAGATGAAGGTGGGCGACACACGCTTCCACTGTTTACTCGATGAATTTTCAGACGTCTTACTCGACAACCTTCCAGATGGATTGCCTCCCAAACAACAAGTTCAACACCACATCGAAGTCCTTCCAGGTCATTCGCCACTGGCAAAGGTTCCTTATCGCATGAATGAAACCGATTTGAAAGAACTCAAAGGACAATTGGTGGAACTCAAACAACAAGGCTTCATAATAACCAAGACAAAGTATTCGGTTCCCGTCATGGAAGAACTCATGGACCTGCTTGGACATGCCAAATACTTCTCATGTATGACTTGCGATCTGGATATCATCAGGTTCCAATCACCCACCAAGACATCGAAAAGACTTCCTTCCGCACTCGCTACGGGTAATTACGAATGGTTGGTCATGGCATTCGGCCCAACCGGCACGCTAGGCACTTTCTGGAGAGAGATGAATGATGGATTCCATGACATGTTAGATGAGTTCTTGATCATATACATCGATGACTTGTTGATCTACAACAACTCTCTTGAAGAAATCTCGAGCACGTACGTGCCGTCCTATGTCTCTATAAACGTCGACTATACGTCAAGCTAGAGAAGTGCGAATTCGCTATGAAATCTGTAGAGTTTCTTGGGTTCGTTGTGTCAGACACAGGTGTCCACATGGATCCCAAAAAAGATTGAGGCCGTCAGACAATGGGCTCCGCTCGCACCATTTGTGAAGTCCTAGAATTCATCTGCTTTTGCCGGCTCCCACGAAGATTCATCAAAGACTTTAGCCAACGTAAACAAGAGGCCTTCGAACGACTCAAAGGAGTGATTTGAGACACACCCGTACTAAAACTTCCTGAATTGGACAAACCCTTTGAAATTCACATAGATGCTTCAGGCATGG
>CM035429.1:126197431-126272431 GCA_020310875.1 Ceratopteris richardii | reverse complement strand
CTTTATGGTGTTGGAAAGTTTTTTCAAAACTTTATTTTATTAGTAGAAGTGATTTTTTGAAAAAAATTGTTCGAGAAAAGGTCGTATATATTGGTACAAAACTAGTGTTAACATCCATTTGGAAGAATTCCAAATTGAAGGAAGTCGTCAAAACAAATAAAACATGTGATGTGGTCATTTTAACCATGGGACAAAACGATTCTTGGAAATCAATGGCTTCCTTTCGGGCATATCCTCTAGCAACCAACCTTGCTTTGTACTTGGGTTTGCCATCCAAAGTCTTTATTTTGTATACCCACTTGTTATGAATGGCCTTCCTATCGTTGGGCAACTCAACCAAGTCGCAAGTATCATTTGCATGCAAGGCTTTTATCTCTTCCTAAATGGCTAACTCCCACTTCTTGTGCTCAGGTAGCTTTGCCTCTTTATATGTGAGACTCTCACTTTCATTTGATAACATAATGTAATGTATGGAGGGGTCATATCCATTCATAGGCCTTTTAGAACGTGTAGATCTTCTTACTGAATGATCCACATTCACTAGCAATGGATGTACATTAGGGGGTGCATCAACTTTCTCATTGTTAATGAGCTATTGTACATCATTTCCAGCCCTGTCTTGACTTTTCCGCATCAATAGGTGGCTACATAGGAGCACGCATGAGATCATGGTGACATGGGGCCTCTCAATCTGCGTTCAGTGTCCACATCGCCATCCTAATGCTTGGTGCCCATATTGCCGTTGAATACATCAGTGCGGGTGTCACTAAAGTATCAAAGAGCCACCCCTTAGTTTGGGCGTCTCTCCAATCCAGCCACACACACACACAGAGAGAGAGAGAGAGAGAGAGAGAGAGAGAGAGAGAGAGAGAGAGAGAGAGAGAGAGAGAGAGAGAGAGAGAGAGAGAGAGAGAGAGAGAGAGAGAGAGAGAGAGAGAGAGACTTTAACGTCTATTAGAGGCCAAAATCGGCCTATGAGACAAAACATATACATCAATATGATCCAATCCAGTGTCATCCTGAAAGGAAAATAAAGTGTGAGTACAAAAAACAGGTATAAAAGGGAGTGAATAATAACTTGCATCAAGGGTGTGGGGTGCTATGGGTATGCACTCTATATGCTCAATGGGTGAGATACAAATATGATATGCATAGGGAGGGGAGGCTCGATGGTATCACAACCCTCTAAATGCCTAGAGTGGGTGTAGGATATAATGCATCGGTGGGCAAGGCATCATGGCGATCCTCAAAATGCTGTGAACATCCAAATCGACAGGGGTGCGCTGCTGACCTCTCCGTATCTCCATGTCATGGCGTGCGTGAATCTCCTGAATCTCTCTCTGGTGTGGACGGGCTCTCCGGAGTGGGGGTCTCAGTCGTCGACGCTGTCGTCTAAGCTCCTCTGCTCTGTGTAATGTGACACCCCGCATGGAGCTGGGTCCTCGAGTGGCTTTGGGTCTGAAAAAATCTGTAATATAAGTCTGAAGGGGGGGGGGTAGGTGTATCTCCATCTGCTGCTGGAGAAGTGATGCACGGCGGTGCTTGAGCTCTACTAGGAAACGACCTAGAGGGTGCTTGTCCTATGTCCCCAATAAAGCCCTGATCTCTCTGGCCCCCTTGAAGAGCTTTGGGTAGCGGTCTCTGATGTCCTCATATGCTTGGCATCTACATGTGTAGTGCTCCTCGTCCTCCACCTCCTCTCGGCATATCCTGCATAATCTCTCGTCCCTCGGGGTATGTGTCTCTCTCCCAACCTCAATCTCGAGCAAGTGTGATGATACTCTGAGCTTCCCAATGGCCACTCTCTCAGTTGGTGCCATGTATGTATCCATGTATCGTGGTCTCTAAATGAAACCATCCATTGTCACAGTCAGGAAGTGCTCTCTGTAGTGTTGCCTCTTTGTGGGAAGAGGCTCCCGTGGTGCTATCCATGTCTCCCTAACGTGTATCTGTAGTAGGTCCTGACGGATGATCCTAGTCCTCTCCGAACGAGAGAGGGTAATGTGGGGGGAAGAGAGGTCATACTGAAAAGGGGGGAGATCGGTAATGCTCATGCCATGGTCTGCTAACCATCGGTAGGTCTGTGCATACCATACTCTCTCATGCCCTTTCTCTTCCAAATGTCTAGAGCTCTCAAATGCAAGCCTGGTGAGTCGGCTGGTGGGGAGCTCTCTGACTCTCTAAAGGTCACCAACTGGAAGAGGGCCTCCACTAGCATCGGTGGTGTGCCAAGCTCAGCTCGTATAATGTCATGTGGAACGGAGGGCTTGTTGCGCAGCAAGCGTGAGATCATGGTGACCTGGGGCCTCTCAATCCGCGTCCACATCGCCTCCGCCACCCCTTAGTCTGGGGCTCTTGAAAATGTGTCTAAAAGCAACGTCTCTCCAATCCTGCAAGTGTTGCATAGCCTCGCGTCAATCTATCTCTCGCTGCCTGTGCCATGGAGAATACCCCTGTGCTTCCCGAGAAGGTGACACCTAGGTAGACGTAGGAGTCCACTACCTCTATATGTCCTTCCGCTGCAGTGAAAGAGGCGCGATGGCGTACTGTCTTGGAGGTATGGAAGATCATGACCTTGGTCTTGCCAAGGTTCACTGTGAGTCCTCTCTCCATGGAGAAGGTATCGAGTGCCTGTAAATGTGATTGCAACCCCTCCTTTGGCTCTGAAAGCAAGACAATGTCATCAGCATATAATAGGATGTGTATTGGCGTACCTCCGAGGTCTCCTCCTAGCCCTCCTGCTCGCTGTATATACTCCGTGATCTCGTCGATGTAGAGACCGAAGAGTGGGTGAGAGAGGGCAACCTTGTTTCACACCAATGGTGCTAACAAGGCTGTCTGATAGGCCGCCGGGGCAGCGTACCCTGCCTGTGACTCGTGCATACAAAGCATGGATGGCCCATAGCATGTCTGAGAGAGAGAGAGAGAGAGAGAGAGAGAGAGAGAGAGAGAGAGAGAGAGAGAGAGAGAGAGAGAGAGAGAGAGAGAGAGAGAGAGAGAGAGAGAGAGGGAGGGAGGGAGGGAGGGAGGGAGGGAGGGAGGGAGGGAGGGAGGGAGGGAGGGAGGGAGGGAGGGAGGGAGGGAGGGAGGGAGGGAGGGAGGGAGGGAGGGAGGGAGGGAGGGAGGGAGGGAGGGAGGGAGGGAGGGAGGGAGGGAGGGAGGGAGGGAGGGAGGGAGGGAGGGAGGGAGGGAGGGGAGGGGAGGGGGGGGGGGGGGGGGGGGACGGGGAGGGAGGGAGGGAGGGAGGGGGGGGGGGGGGGGGGAGGGGAGGGGGAGGGAGGGAGGGAGGGAGGGAGGGAGGGAGGGAGGGAGGGAGGGAGGGAGGGAGGGAGGGAGGGAGGGAGGGAGGGAGGGAGGGAGGGAGGGAGGGAGGGAGGGAGGGAGGGAGGGAGGGAGGGAGGGAGGGAGGGAGGGAGGGAGGGAGGGAGGGAGAGAGAGAGAGAGAGAGAGAGAGAGAGAGAGAGAGAGAGAGAGAGAGAGAGAGAGAGAGAGAGAGAGAGAGAGAGAGAGAGAGAGAGAGAGTCATATTAACGTCTTCTGGAGGTCAAACTTGGTCTATGAGACAAAAACCATGTACAAGTGTAGCAACCCTATGTAGAGGATGAAATGAAATAAAAGTAAAAAGCATATCGCTACACAATGCTATATAAGGCTCGAAAAGACTGGGGAGACGTGGCTCTGACTCTGCAGATAGTGGCCACCTAATACATGGGGGACCCATAATGTAAGTAAAAGTGTGAGTAAAACACCCTAGCTACTGGTGAATGGGTGGAGGTGGGTGTAGTATGTGGTACATCGGGGGTGGTCTGAGTGCATCCTGAAGGAAGACAACCCAAGGGGTGGTGGTACGCCTATGCTCCATGTGGTTGTGGGGTGTCCTGATGCGTGAGATATCCTCCTGATATAGTTGTGGTCGATGATATCCGCCCATGCGTGGTTGGTGCCATGCTCTCTGTGGTGCTGTCTTGCGGAGAGTGAGCCCTATAGATGGACCTCTCTAATGTAGCTCAGCTCTCTGAAAAAACTGGGTAATGGTCTGCTGGGTACTTACCCGTGGCTGATGTGTGGGCTTGAGTGACCGCTCTCACCTCTCGTATGCTCCTCTGAGGAAGAGTCCCAAGCGTCTCTGGTCTCCCATAGTCATGCACAACTGGAGTGACTCCTCTATCTGGAACTGTGCTCATAGGTCTAAGTATGCTGGGCATCTGATAACAAAATGCTCCTCACTCTGTACCTCGGTCTCGCATACTGGGCACCACCTCTCCTCACGAGGGACTCCCCTAGACCGACCCCTCTCAATCTCGAGCTGATGTGATGAAACCCGGAGCTGCCCAATGACGACTCGAAGGTGGTGGGGTAGATATGTCTGCATATATCTCGGAATCTCGTTGATGCCCTCACCCGATATATGTAGAAAATGCTCACGGTAATAGAGCATTTTCGGTGGCAATGTACCCCTAGGGCTCACCCATGTCCTTTGTATGTATGTATGCCATATCTCCTGACGAATGATCCTATTCCTCTCCTGATGAGAGAGCGAGTAGGTGGGTGCATGTGAGTCGTACTGTAGTGGTGGTAGCCTGTCTATATCAAAGCCGTGGTGGGCCAGCCAGTCTCGTGTCTATGCATACCATGAGGAGGTGTTGCCCATAGTTTTTCCATACGCGAACCATATGGCAAACGCATACGGGTACGGAAGTATGAAAAAAGTATGGAATCTTTTCAAAAATATCATACGTGATATCATACGTCTAGTACAAAAAATATTGAAAAATTGAAGTATTATATATACAATAATATAATATTAAAGATCAAAATTTTGTTGGCGACTATAACTTAAGGTGTAGTATATATGTATGGGTATAATGGAGGAGAGTATATGAGAGTGAATTTGCATAAAAACAATATGAAATTGCTATGGATTTGTCCTTGACTAGAATCAATGAGAGAGGAGAAAAATTTGAGGTACGAAAAATTTCATACTCCAACCATACGCATACGGGTATGGAAGTATGGTATTTTTTCCATACAAGTCTGAAAATAACTATGGTGTTGCCTGCTAATGCCATGTCCCATGATGCCTGGAAAGCTTGATAAGTAATGTGCTCTGAATCCATGCTCCGGAGTCTGTGTAATAGGCATACTGTCTGGAATAGTGCCTCAACTAGCATCGGTGGTGCAGCGAGCTCTGCTCTAATGATATCATGTGGTACTGAAGGCTTGCTACAGATAAGGCTGGAAATCATGCGGATGAGAGAGAGAGAGAGAGAGAGAGAGAGAGAGAGAGAGAGAGAGAGAGAGAGAGAGAGAGAGAGAGAGAGAGAGAGAGAGAGAGAGAGAGAGAGAGAGAGAGAGGGAGGGAGGGAGGGAGGGAGGGAGGGAGGGAGGGAGGGAGGGAGGGAGGGAGGGAGGGAGGGAGGGAGGGAGGGAGGGAGGGAGGGAGGGAGGGAGGGAGGGAGGGAGGGAGGGAGGGAGGGAGGGAGGGAGGGAGGGAGGGAGGGAGGGAGGGAGGGAGGGAGGGAGGGAGGGAGGGAGAGAGAGAGAGAGAGAGAGAGAGAGAGAGAGAGAGAGAGAGAGAGAGAGAGAGAGGGAGAGAGAGAGAGAGAGAGACTTTTTAACGTCTATTAGAGGCCAAAATCGGCCTTTGAGTCAAAACATATACATCAGTATGATCCAATCCACTATGATCCCAAAAGGAAAATAAAGTGTGAGTACCGCAAATGGGTATAAAAGAGAGAGAGAGAGAGAGAGAGAGAGAGAGAGAGAGAGAGAGAGAGAGAGAGAGAGAGAGAGAGAGAGAGAGAGAGAGAGAGAGAGAGAGAGAGAGAGAGAGAGAGAGAGAGAGAGAGAGAGAGAGAGAGAGAGAGAGAGAGAGAGAGAGAGAAAGAAAGACTTTTTAACGTCTATTAGAGGCCAAAATCGGCCTATGAGACAAAACATACACATCAGTATGATTAGTATGATCCAATCCACAATGATCCCAAAAGGAAAATAAAGTGTGAGTACCGCAAACGAGTATAAAAGGAGTGGATAGTAACTGGCATCAAGGGTGTGGGGTGCTATGGGTATGCACTCTATATGCTCAATGGGTGAGATACAAGGAGGCTCGATGGTATCACAACCCACTAAATGCCTGGAGTGGGTGTAGGATATAATGCATCGGTGGGTAAGGCATCATGGCGATCCTCAAAATGCTCTGAACGTCCAAATCGATAGGGGTGCGCTGCTGACATCCCCGTATCTCCATGTCATGGCGTGCGTGAATCGCCTGAATCTCTCTCTGATGTGGACGGGCTCTCCGAGCTGGGGGTCTCGGTCGTCGACGCTGTCGTCTAAGCTCCTCTGCTCTGTGTAATGTGACACCCCGCATCGAGTTTGGTCCTCGAGTGGCTGTGGGTCTGAAAAAATCTGTAATATAAGTCTGAAGGGGGGGGGGTAGGTGTATCTCCATCTGCTGCTGGAGAAGTGATGCACGGTGGTGCTTGAGCTCTACTAGGAAACGACCTAGAGGGTGCTTGTCCTATGTCCCCAATAAAGCCCTGATCTCTCTGGCCCCTTGAAGAGCTTTGGGTAGCGGTCTCTGATGTCCTCATATGCCTGGCATCTACATGTGTAGTGCTCCTCGTCCTCCACCTCCTCTCTACATATCCTGCATAATCTCTCATCCCTTGGGGTAGGTGTGGCTCGCCCAACCTCAATCTCGAGCTGGTGTGATGATACTCTAAGCTTCCCAATGGCCATTCTCTGAGCTGGTGCCATATATGTATCCATGTATCGTGGTCTCTGAATGAAACCATCCGCTGTCACAGTCAGGAAGTGCTCTCTGTAGTGTTGCCTCTTTGTGGGAAGAGGCTCCCGTGGTGCTATCCTGTCTCCCTGACGTGTATCTGTAGTAGGTCCTGACGGATGATCCTATTCCTCTCCGAACGAGAGAGGGTAATGTGGGGGGAAGAGAGGTCATACTGAAAAGGGGGGAGATCCATAATGCTCATGCCATTGTCTGCTAACCATCGGTAAGTCTGTGCATACCATACTCTCTCATGCCCTGTCTCTGCCAAATGTCTAGAGCTCTCAAATGCAAGCCTGGTGAGTCTGCTGGTGGGGAGCTCTGTGACTCTCAGAATAAAGGTCACCAACTGGAAGAGGGCCTCCACTAGCATCGGTGGTGTGCCAAGCTCAGCTCGTATAATGTCATGTGGAACGGAGGGCTTGCTGCGCAGCAAGCGTGAGATCATGGTGACTTGGGGCCTCTCAATCCGCGCCCACATCGCCTCTGTGATCCCTGGTGCCCATACTGCCGCTGCGTACATCAATGCCGGTGTCACTAGAGTGTCAAAGAGCCACTCCTTAGTCTGGGGCTCTTGAAAATGTGTCTGAAAGCATCTCTCCAATCTTGCAAGTGCCGCATAGACTCGCATCAATCTATCTCTCGCGGAGTGTGCCATGGAGAATACCCCTGTGCTTCCTGAGAAGGTGACACCTAGGTAGACGTAGGAGTCCACTACCTCTATCTGTCCTCCAGCTTCCGTGAAATAGGCATGATGGCGTATTGTCCTGGAGGTATGGAAGATCATGACCTTGGTCTTTCCAAGGTTCACTGTGAGTTCTCTCTCCATGCAAAAGGTATGGAGCGCCCGTAAATGTGACTGCAACCCCTCCTGTGACTCTGAAAGTAGGACAATGTCATCAGCATATAATAGGATGTGTACTGGCGTACCTCCTAAAGTCTCCTCCTAGCCCTCCTTCTCGCTGTATATACTCCGTGATCTCGTCCATGTAGAGACCGAAGAGAGTGGGTGAGAGAGGGCAACCTTGTTTCACACCAATGGTGCTAACAAGGCTGTCTGATAGACCGCCGGGGCAGCGTACCCTCCCTGTGACTCGTGCATACAAAGCGTGGATGGCCCATAGCATTTCTGATGGTAGCTGTAACTCCTGGAGCCTCCGTAGTAGTCTCTCTCGAGGGACCATGTCGAAGGCTTTGCGGAAATCCACAAAGCAACAATATAGTCTCTGCTTCCTCGCCTTCGCGCTCTCACTCAAGCAACGAAGCACGAAGATTTGGTCGATGGTGGAGAAAGTGCGGCGGAAGCCTGCCTGGCCGGGTGCTCTGATCCAAGCTACCTTAGCGTGTGTATTGAGCTCTGCCTCTAGTACTGCCCCATAGATCTTTTCCAGGATATGGCCTACCATAATAGTCCTGTAGTTCCCTGGGTCCATCATATCGCCGGACTTATGGATAGGCGTAATGGTATGCATAGTCCATGAGTCGGGTAACCCCTCAACCAAAGCAGGGTTGAAGAGATGGGCGATCAAGTGGGAAACTACATCTTCTGCATATATAAAGTGCTCTACCTGCCAGCCGTGAAGAGGGTGGATATCACAGGATGCGGTGTGGAAGGAATCGGCAATGGTGGCTGTCCTCGGACGTCATATAACCTCTGGGCGTAGGTGTGCCAAGTCAGAGGATCTTCTTTGGGTGTAGGTGGACGTGGCTCACGTAGTGCCCTCCACGCGGTGGCACAATCCCTACTCATGAGAAGGTCGATCAACTCTGCCTCCTGTCGCTCCTCGAAAGCTCGCCGCTTCCTGCGTGTGAGAGCTCGCATCCGTCGTCGTGCCTCCCTCTCTGTGATGGATCCCAAGATACTCTGTGGTCTGAGATGTCGGTATAGTCGCCTACACTCCTCATCGTACCATCTATTCTGGGGTGTATGCCCCAACCGTGTCGAATGTGCAGTGTTGTGGGTGGTGTATGGGAAGCTGAGAGTAGCAGATGTATGGAGGATCGAGGAGAAGTGGGCGGTGAGGGTGTCCAAGGAGGCAGAGGGATCAAGGGAGTAGATGCGCTCTCGAACATGGGAGCTATAGATATGTGCTAGCTCATGTCTAAAGTGAATGGTGGTATGGGTTCGTGGCTGTATGGTGACGGGGTGGGATATGCATGGTGAGCCGCGAGAGAGAGAGAGAGAGAGAGAGAGAGAGAGAGAGAGAGAGAGAGAGAGAGAGAGAGAGAGAGAGAGAGAGAGAGAGAGAGAGAGAGAGAGAGAGAGAGAGAGAGAGAGAGAGAGAGAGAGAGAGAGAGAGAGAGAGAGAGAGAGAGAGAGAGAGAGAGAGAGAGAGAGAGAGAGAGAAAGTCATATTAACGTCTTCTGGAGGCCAAACTTGGCCTATGAGACAAAAACCATGTACGAGTGTAGTAACCCTGTGTAGAAGATGAAATGAAATAAAAAGTATATCGCTACACAAAGCTATGTAGGGCTGGAAGAGGCTGGGGAGACGTGGCTCTGACTCTGCAGATAGTGGCCACCTAATACATGGGGGATCCATAATGTGAGTAAAAACACCCTAGCTACTGGTGATGGGTGGAGGTGGGTGTAGTATGTGGTACATGGGTGGTGGTCTAAGTGCCTCCTGAAGGAAGACAACTCAGGGGGTGGTGGTACGTGTATGCTCCATCATGTGGTCGTAGGCTGTCTTGATGCGTGAGATATCCTCCTCACATAGTTGTGGTCGATGATATCCGCCCATGTGTGGTCGGCGCCGTGCTCTCTGTGCTGCTGCCTGGTGGAGCGTGAGCCCTATAGATGGACCTCTCTGATGTAGCTCAGCTCGCTGAAAGAACTGGGTAATGGTCTGCTGGGTACTCACCCGTGGCTGATGTGTGGGCTGTAGTGACCGCTCTCACCTCTCGTATGCTGCTGTGAGAAAGCGTCCCAAGCGTCGTTGGTCTCCCATAGTCATGCACACCTAGAGTGACTCCTCTATCTGGAAGTGTGCTCGTAGGTCTAAGTATGCTGGGCATCTGATAACAAAATGCTCCTCACTCTCTACCTCTGTCTCGCATACTTGGCACCACCTCTCCTCACGGGGGACTCCTTTGGACCGACCCCTCTCAATCTCGAGCCAATGTGATGAAACCCGGAGCTTCCCAATGACGACTCGAAGGTGGTGGGGTAGGTATGTCTGCATGTATCTCGGAATCTCGATGAAGCCCTCGTCTGATATATGTAGAAAATGCTCATGTTAATAGAGCATTTTGGGTGGCAATGTATCCCTGGGGCTCACCCATGTCCTCTGTATGTATGTATGCCATATCCCCTGACGAGTGACCCTATTCCTCTCTTGATGAGAGAGCGAGTAGGTGGGTGCATGTGAGTCGTACTGTAGTCGTGATAGCCTGTCTATGTCAAAGCCATGGTGGGCCAGCCAGTCTCGTGTCTGTTCATACCATGAGGAGGTGTCGCATGCTAATGCCATATCACGTGATGCCTGGAAAGCACGATAGGCAATGTGCTCTATATCCATGCTCTTGAGTCTATGTAATAGGCATATTGTCTTGAATAGTGCCTCAACTAGCATCGGTGGTGCAGCGAGCTCTGCTCTAATGCTATCATGTGGTACGGAAGGCTTTCTACGAATAAGTCTGGCAATCATGAGGATCTGTGGCCTCTCTAATGCTGTCCATACTGATGTAGCTAAGCGTGGTCCCCATATGGCTGCCCCATACATGAGTGCTTGCGTAACCAAAGTGTCGAAGAGCCATCCCTTTGTGCAGGGCTCCTGAAAATATGCCTGGTGGCACTGTCTCTCCATCAAAGCTAGTGTTGCATACCCACGTGTGATGCGGTCACGAGCTGCCCGAGACATAGGGAAGACCCTTGATGCTGCTATAAATGTCACTTCCAAGTAAACATATGATCCGACCACCTCAATCGGTCCACCTGCTGCTCTGAACAAACTATGTCTCCGTACCTGTGCTGATGTATGAAAGATCATGACCTTGGTTTTACCAAGGTTCAGAGATAACCCTACGTGTCTGCAAAAGTCATCTAGGCCATGTAGATGATGCTATAGACCTTCTGCAGACTCTGAAACCAGTACAATATCATTAGCGTATAAAAGAACATGGACCGTGGACGCACGTACCTCAATGCCATCACCCCCTGCTGCTGTATCTAGTCCACTATCTCATCAATGTATAGACCAAAGAGGGTGGGTGAAAGAGGGCATCCTTGCTTCACCCCGATAGTGCTAGCAAATGGATGAGATAAGCCCCCCGGACATCTGACTCTACCAGATACTCTCTCGTATAAGGCGTAGATCCCCCATATCATCTCCTCCGGAGCTCCGATATCAAGCAGTAGTCTGAAGAGTCGTTCTCTAGGAACAATGTCATATGCTTTGCGGAAGTCCACAAAGCAACAATATAATCTCCTCTTCCTCACCCTTGCCCGGTCGATCAGGCATCTCAGAGTGAAGATGTGGTCAATGATAGAGTAATCGCGTTTGAAACGTGCCTGTCTTGGAGCCGTGATACCCTTCCTCTCAGCGAGAGTACTCAACTTTGTCTCAAGTACAGCCCCATATAACTTGGCCAATATAGGGCCAATCATGATCGTCCGGTATGTAGCTAGATCCATAGTATCACCTGACTTATGAATGGGCACTATGGTGTGCTAAGTCCATGAGTCAGGGAACCCTTCAACCAATGCATGGTTGAAGAGATGGGCAATGAGCGGTGCAAGGGACGTGCCTCCGTAGATGAGGTGCTCTGCTTGTAAACCGAAATGGTCATGGGCCCTTCCGTGCTCTAGATAGGCAATAGCGCGTCCCACCATAGTGGGTGTGAAGAAGTCAGAGGTAGTAGGACGTGAGCTCTCTGGTTTGGGAATGGGGGGCTGGTCTTGGATCTCGTATAGGCTCTGTGCATAGTTATGCCAGGTGCTCGGGTCTCGGATGGGTGTCTGTTGTCTCCTCTCTCTCAACTGTCACCATGCCACTACACTGTCTCGACTCCTGAGCAAATGATAAATATCCCAATACTGTCTCTCCTCCCAGTCTCGCCGTTTGCGAGAGAGGGTAATGTGGGGGGAATAGAGGTCACACTGAAAAGGGGGGAGATCCGTAATGCTCATGCCATGGTTTGCTAACCATCGGTAAGTCTGTGCATACCATACTCTCTCATGCCCTGTCTCTGCCAAATGTCTAGAGCTCTCAAATGCAAGCCTGGTGAGTTTGCTGGTGGGGAGCTTTGTGACTCTCAGAATAAAGGTCACCAACTGGAAGAGGGCCTCCACTAGCATCGGTGGTGTGCCAAGCTCAGCTCGTATAATGTCATGTGGAACGGAGGGCTTGCTGCGGAGCAAGCGTGAGATCATGGTGACTTGGGGCCAATCCGCGCCCACATCGCCTCTGTGATCCCTGGTGCCCATACTGCCGCTGCGTACATCAATGCGGGTGTCACTAGAGTGTCAAAGAGTCACTCCTTAGTCCGGTGCTCCTGAAAATGTGTCTGAAAGGAGCGTCTCTCCAATCCTGCAAGTGCCGCATAGCCTCGCGTCAATCTATCTCTCGCGGCGTGTGCCATGGAGAATACCCCTGTGCTGCCCGAGAAGGTGACACCTAGGTAGACGTAGGAGTCCACTACCTCTATCTGTCCTCCAACTGCTGTGAAAGAGGCACGATGGCGTACTGTCCTGGAGGTATGGAAGATCATGACCTTGGTCTTGCCAAGGTTAACTGTGAGTCCTCTCTCCATGCAAAAGGTATCGAGCGCATGTAAATATGAACCCCTCCTGTGACTCTGAAAGCAGGACAATGTCATCAACATATAATAGGATGTGTACTGGCGTACCTCCAAGGTCTCCTCCTAGCCCCCTCTCTCGCTGTATATACTCCGTGATCTCGTCCATGTAGAGACCGAAGAGAGTGGGTGAGAGAGGGCAACCTTGTTTCACACCAATGGTGCTAACAAGGCTGTCTGATAGACAGCCGAGGCAGCGTACCCTCCCTGTGACTCGTGCATACAAAGCGTGGATGGCCCATAGAATTTCTGATGGTAGCTGTAACTCCTGGAGCCTCCGTAGTAGTCTCTCTCGAGGGACCATGTCGAAGGCTTTGCGGAAATCCACAAATCAACAGTATAGTCTCTGCTTCCTCGCCTTCGCGCTCTCAATCAAGCAACGAAGCACGAAGATTTGGTCGATGGTGGAGAAAGTGCGGCGGAAGCCTGCCTGGCCGGGTGCTCTGATCAGCTCTCTTAGCGTGTGTACTGAGCTCTACCTCTAGTACCGCCCCATAGATCTTTTCCAGGATATGGCCTATCATAATAGTCCTGTAGTGCCCTGGGTCCATCATATCCCCGGACTTATGGATAGGCGTAATGGTATGCATAGTCCATGAGTCGGGTAACCCCTCAACCAAAGCACGGTTGAAGAGATGGGCGATCAAGTTGGAAACTACATCTGCTTCATATATAAAGTGCTCTCCCTGTAGCCCAGTGTGGTCTGCTGAGCGGCCCGTCATATAACCTCTGGGCGTAGGTGTGCTAAGTCAGAGGATCTGTTATGGGTGTAGGTGGGCGTGGCTCACGTAGTGCCCTCCACGCGGTGGCACAATCCCTACTCATGAGAAGGTCGACCAACTCTGCCTCCTGTCTCTCCTCGAAAGCTCTCCGCTTCCTGCGTGTGAGAGCTCGCATCCGTCGTCGTGCCTCCCTCTCTGTGATAGATCCCAAGATACTCTGTGCTCTGAGATGTCGGTATAGTCGCCTACACTCCTCATCGTACCATCTATTCTTGGGTGTATGCCCCAGCCGTGTCGAATGTGCAGTGTTGTGGGTGGTGTATGGGAAGCTGAGAGTAGCAGATGTATGGAGGATCGAGGAGAAGTGGGCGGTGAGGGTGTCCAAGGAGGCAGAGGGATCAAGGGAGTAGATGCGCTCTCGAACATGGGAGCTATAGATATGTGCTAGCTCATGTCTAAAGTGAATGGTGGTATGAGTTCGTGGCTGTATGGTGACGGGGTGGGATATGCATGGTGAGCCGCGAGAGAGAGAGAGAGAGAGAGAGAGAGAGAGAGAGAGAGAGAGAGAGAGAGAGAGAGAGAGAGAGAGAGAGAGAGAGAGAGGAGAGAGAGAGAGAGAGAGAGAGAGAGAGAGAGAGAGAGAGAGAGAGAGAGAGAGAGAGAGAGAGAGAGAGAGAGAGAGAGAGAGAGAGAGAGAGAGAGAGAGAGAGAGAGAGAGAGAGAGAGAGAGAGAGAGAGAGAGAAAGAAAGAAAGTCATATTAACGTCTTCTGGAGGCCAAACTTGGCCTATGAGACAAAAACCATGTACAAGTGTAGTAACCCTGTGTGGAAGATAAAATGAAATAAAAGGTATATCGCTACACAAAGCTATATAGGGCTGGAAAAGGCTGGGGAGATGTGGCTCTGACTCTGCAGATAGTGGCCACCTAATACATGGGGGGATCGAGAGAGAGAGAGAGAGAGAGAGAGAGAGAGAGAGAGAGAGAGAGAGAGAGAGAGAGAGAGAGAGAGAGAGAGAGAGAGAGAGAGAGAGAGAGAGAGAGAGAGAGAGAGAGAGAGAGAGAGAGAGAGAGAGAGAGAGAGAGAGAGAGAGAGAGAGAGAGAGAGAGAGAGAGAGAGAAAAGAAAGAAAGTCATATTAACGTCTTCTAGAGGCCAAACTTGGCCTATGAGACAAAAACCATGTACAAGTGTAGTAACCCTGTGTAGAGGATAAAATGAAATAAAAAGTATATCGCTACACAAAGCTATATAGGGCTGGAAAAGGCTGGGGAGACGTGGCTCTCACTCTGCAGATAGTAGCCACCTAATACATGGGGGGATCCAAAATGTGAGTAAAACGCCCTAGCTATTGGTGATGGGTGGAGGTGGGTGTAGTATGTGGTACATCGGTGGTGGTCTGAGTGCCTCTTGAAGGAAGACAACCCAGGGGGGTGGTGGTACGCCTATGCTCCATCATGTGGTCGTAGGCAATCCTGATGCGTGAGATATCCTCCTTATATAGTCGTGGTCGACGATATCCGCCCATGCGTGGTCGGCGCCGTGCTCTCTGTGCGGCTGCCTGGTGTAGCGTGAGCCCTATAGATGGACCTATCTGATGTAGCTCAACTCGCTGAAAGAACTGCGTAATGGTCTGCTGGGTACTCACCCGTGGCTGATGTTTGGCTCTAGTGACCGCTCTCGCCTCTTGTATGCTACTGTGAGAAAGCGTCCCAAGTGTCTCTGGTCTCCCATAGTCATGCAGAGCTGGAATGACTCCTCGATCTGGAACTGTGCTCGTAGGTCTTAGTATGCTGGACATCTGATAACAAAATGCTCCTCACTCTCTACCTCTGTCTGGCATACTGGGCACCACCTCTCCTCACGGGGGACTCCCCTGGACCAACCCCTCTCAATCTCGGGCTGATGTGATGAAACCCGGAGCTGCCCAATGACGACTCGTAGGTGGTGGGGAAGGTAGGTCTGCATGTATCTCGGAATCTCGATGAAGCCCGTGCCCGATAGATGTAGAAAATGCTCGCGATAGTAGAGCATTTTCGGTGGCAATGTACCCCTAGGGCTCACCCATGTCCTTTGTATGTATGTATGCCATATCTCGTGACGAATGATCCTATTCCTCTCTTGATGAGAGAGCGAGTAGGTGGGTGCATGAGAGTCGTACTGTAGTGGTGGTAGCCTGTCTATGTCAAAGCCATGGTGGGCAAGCCAGTCTCGTGTCTGTGCATACCATGAGGAGGTGTCTCCTGCTAATACCATATCACGTGATGCCTCGAAAGCACGATAAGCAATGCGCTCTGTATCCATACTCCGAAGTCTGTGTAATAGGCATACTGTCTCGAATAGTGCCTCAACTAGCATTGGTGGTGCAGCGAGCTCTTCTCTAATGATATCATGTGGTACTGAAGGCTTGCTTCGGATAAGTCTGGCAATCATGAGGATCTGTGGCCTCTCTAATGCTGTCCATATTGATGTAGCTAATCCTGGTCCCCATATGGCTGCCCCATACATGAGCGCTGGCGTAACCAAAGTGTCAAAGAGCCACCCCTTTGTGCGGGGCTCCTGAAAATATGCCTGGTGGCACTGTCTCTCCATCAAAGCTAGTGCTGCGTACCCACGTGTGATGCGGTCACGGGCTGCCTGAGCCATAGAGAAGACCCCTGATGCTACTGTAAATGTCACCCCCAAGTAAAAATATGATCCGACCACCTCGATCGGTCCACCTGCTGCTGTGAACAAACTATGTCTCCGTACCTGTGCTGATGTATGAAAGATCAAGAACTTGGTTTTACCAAGGTTCACAGATAACCCTCTGTGTATGCAAAAGTCATCTAGGCCGTGTAGATGATGCTGTAGACCTTCTGCAGACTCTGAAACCAGTACAATATCATTAGCGTATAAAAGAACATGGACCGTGGACGCACGTACCTCAATGCCATCTCCCCCATGCTGCTGTATGAAGTCCACTATCTCATCAATGTAGAGACCAAAGAGGGTGGGTGAGAGAGGGCATCCTTGCTTCACCCCGATAGTGCTAGCAAGTGGATCAGATAAGCCCCTGGACATCTGGCTCTACCAGATACTCTCTCGTATAAGGCGTAGATCCCCCATATCATCTCCTCCGGAACTCCGATGTCAAGTAGTCGTCTGAAGAGTCGATCCATGGGAACAGTGTCAAATGCTTTGCGGAAGTCCACAAAGCAACAATATAATCTCGTCTTCCTCACCCTGGCCTGGTCGATCAGGCATCTCAGAGTGAAGATGTGGTCAATGGTAGAGTAATCTCGTCTTAAACGTGCCTGTCCTGGAGCCCTGATGCCCTTCCTCTGAGCGAGAGTACTCAACTCTGTCTCTAGTACCGCCCCATATAACTTGGCCAATATAGGGCCAATCATGATCGTCCGGTATGTAGCTGGATCCATAGTATCACCTGACTTATGAATGGGCACTATGGTGTGCTCAATCCATGAGTTTGGGAACCCTTCAACCAATGCACGGTTGAAGAGATGGGCAATGAGCGGTGCGAGAGTCGTGCCTCCATAGATGAGGTGCTCTCCCTGTAAACCGAAATGATCATGGGCACTGCCATGCTGCAGTCGGGCAATAGCGCGTCCCACCATAGTGGGTGTGAAGAAGTCAGAGGTAGTAGGACGTGGGCTCTGCGGTCTGGAAAAGGGAGGCTGGTCTTGGATCTCGTATAGGCTCCGTGCATAGCTATGCCAAGTGCTCGGGTCTCGGATAGGTGTCTGCTGTCTCCTCTCTCTCAAATGTCGCCATGCCACTACACTGTCTCGACTCATGAGCAAATGGTAAATATCCCAATATTGTCTCTCCTCCCAATCTCTCCGTTTGCGGCGAGTAAGGCTCTGCATGCGACGCTGTGCCTGTGTGTGTGTAATATCTCCTCTATGCTCTAAAATCCGTAGGTGCTTCCGAAGCTCACGACAGTCTGCATCATACCAACGGTTCTGGGGCATGGATCATGTTCGTGGAGGGTGCATATGTGTGGGGTGTGGGAAGCTGCGGAGAGCTGAGTCCTGTAGGATGGAGGTGATATGTGATGTAAGTGTGTCCAAAGGTTAGAATGGATCGAGGGAGAGTAGGCGGGTGTGTAAATGGTGTGCATAAACGTGTGAGAGCTCGTGTGTGAAGTGTATCGTGGTATGTATCTCAGTGGGTGAGGGAGGGTCTAATGGAATCGGAGATGAGAGTGTGAATGTAATAAATGTGTGGTCAGCACCGAGTCGGCGTCGTCCAATACTAAGTGAAGGGATGAGTGAAGCTCCAGAGGTAGTACCCAAAATGTAGTCGACTGTGCTCTCACCTCCCCCGTGAGGGAAGCAAGTAAATCCGCCTGAACCTGGCCACCGATTCATCCCGTTATATATAACGAGATGATGTCGACTGCCTAGCTCGAGTAGATGTCTTCCATAGCCGGTGGTGTCCTGACCCGTATTTGCCGATACTCTGCTGGTGCTAATCTCAACCGGGTCTCTGGCCCTCATGAGATGCGGGTGATCCATGTCATATGCCTCGCACTGATGCGACTGAGTGCGGCCATTGAAGTCCCCCATAAGGAAGACTTCACCAAGTGTGTTGTAATGTAGTATCTCATCTGAAAGTGCTGTGTATGGTGAGTCTCTATCTCGGATCGGTCCCCCAGATCCTGTCCTGCGTATCGAGGTCCGCATGGTGGGAAGTAGCATATAGCAATGTAAATCGAGCTCCCCTGTGCTATCTCTATGCGAACCCACATGTATCGTGCCTCCTCATCTCTACCTATAATATGGATCCGGCTCTGTATCTCCTGTCGAAATACGATGGCCACTCCTCCCGATCCTCGCGCTGTACTATGTCTCGTCGTAGTCCTGAATGCAGATTCCCAATGAAAACCTGCAATGCGTGGTAGACCTATCTCTGGGCTCTCGTGTGTCTCTGTGATGCACGCAAATTCATGTGATGCCAGGATCTCCTCGACTCTGTCTGGTCGCGTCCAGAGTGCCCCGTTGCAGTTCCACACTGCTCCTCTGAGTGGTGTCTCCTGGTGTAGTGATGTCTCATAGGCCGCATGGCCCTATTTGATAGGGCGTCAATCTATGAAGACCTTACCATCACGGTAAAAGGCCTTCCTCCCCTCTCGACGTGCCTTGAGTATCTGTGGCATGCAAGCGCGTCGGTGTGCCACCTGCATACGCGTGAGGTCCTCGTCCATGTAGAGGGTGCCGTCGGGTAGTCCACCTAGTACCGATCGACGTCTAAAAAAGGAGGTCCGTGCCTCCTCCGAACTCATCTTGAGGATGAGTGCTCGCAAACGTGATGTATCCCTCCCAACCCTCCATGCGTCCGTGTAAGGCATGCTCTCGTATCCAAGTCTATGGCAAATGTCAGTGGCGTCTTGCTCCGGTGATACCCCTTCGGGTAGGCGTGTAATCCGAATGTGAAGTCTTCGAGTGTGTCGAAGCCTCTCCTCCTCAAGTGTATCCTGGACTCGTGTGAGCTCTTCTTTCTGCACGTCTTCCCTAACTTCCTTCTTAACCCTTTTGTGTACTACTTCCACCCATGACTCTCGAGTAGATTCTACCTCCGTTTTGATTTCCTTCTTTATTTCTTCCTTGAGTATCTCCACGTTGGAGATCTCCCCCTCTTCTTTCATGTGCTCATAAGCTGTCCTCCAATGGTATCTTTCTTCTGTGAGAGTCTTCACTTGTTCTTCCAGTCCTTTGACTTTATTCATTACTTGTTCTTCGAGTGCTTTGAACTTTTCCATCATCTTTCGTATCTCCATATTGAGGTTTCGGTCTGTTTCCTTTTTGGCCTCTTTGAGAGCTTTAGCGATAAGGTCGTCCACTTCCTTCCGTTCCATGGGAGTCATTTCAAGGTTTAGGATTAGGGCTCGGGTAGAGAGAGAGAGAGAGAGAGAGAGAGAGAGAGAGAGAGAGAGAGAGAGAGAGAGAGAGAGAGAGAGAGAGAGAGAGAGAGAGAGAGAGAGAGAGAGAGAGAGAGAGAGAGAGAGAGAGAGAGAGAGAGAGAGAGGAGAGAGAGAGAGAGAGAGAGAGAGAGAGAGAGAGAGAGAGAGAGAGAGAGAGAGAGAGAGAGAGAGAGAGAGAGAGAGAGAGAGAGAGAGAGAGTCATATTAACGTCTTCTGGAGGCCAAACTTGGCCTATGAGACAAAAACCATGTACAAGTGTAGTAACCCTGTGTAGAAGATGAAATGAAATAAAAAGTATATCGCTACACGAGCTATGTAGGGCTGCAAGAGGTTAGGGAGACGTGGCTCTGACTCTGCAGATAGTGGCCACCTAATACATGGGGGATCCATAATGTGAGTAAAAACACCCTAGCTACTGGTGATGGGTGGAGGTGGGTGTAGTATGTGGTACATCGGTGGTGGTCTAAGTGCCTCCTGAAGGAAGACAACTCAGGGGGTGGTGGTACGCGTATGCTCCATCATGCGGTCGTAGGCTGTCTTGATGCGTGAGATATCCTCCTGACATAGTTGTGGTCGATGATATCCGCCCATGTGTGGTCATGGTCTGCTGGGTACTCACCCGTGGCTGATGTGTTGGCTGTAGTGACCGCTCTCGCCTCTCGTATGCTGCTGTGAGAAAGCGTCCCAAGCGTCGCTGGTCTCCCATAGTCATGCACAATTGTAGTGACTCCTCTATCTGGAAGTGTGCTCGTAGGTCTAAGTATGCTGGGCATCTGATAACAAAATGCTCCTCACTCTCTACCTCTGTCTCGCATACTTGGCACCACCTCTCCTCACGGGGGACTCCCTTGGACGGACCCCTCTCAATCTCGAGCCAATGTGATGAAACCCGGAGCTTCCCAATGAAGACTCGAAGGTGGTGGGGTAGGTATGTCTGCATGTATCTCGGAATCTCGATGAAGCCCTCGTTTGATATATGTAGAAAATGCTCATGTTAATAGAGAATTTTGGGTGGCAATGTATCCCTAGGGCTCACCCATGTCCTCTGTATGTATGTATGCCATATCCCCTGACGAGTGACCCTATTCCTCTCTTGATGAGAGAGCGAGTAGGTGGGTGCATGAGAGTCATACTGTAGTCGTGATAGCCTGTCTATGTCAAAGCCATGGTGGGCCAGCCAGTCTCGTGTCTGTTCATACCATGAGGAGGTGTCGCATGCTAATGCCATATCACGTGATGCCTGGAAAGCACGATAGGCAATGTGCTCTATATCCATGCTCTTGAATCTATGTAATAGGCATATTGTCTTGAATAGTGCCTCAACTAGCATCGGTGGTGCAGCGAGCTCTGCTCTAATGAGCTCTGCTCTAATGCTATCATGTGGTATGGAAGGCTTTCTACGAATAAGTCTGGCAATCATGAGGATCTGTGGCCTCTATAATGCTGTCCATACTGATGTAGCTAAGCGTGGTCCCCATATGGCTGCCCCATACATGAGTGCTTGCGTAACCAAAGTGTCGAAGAGCCATCCCTTTGTGCAGGGCTCCTGAAAATATGCCTGGTGGCACTGTCTCTCCATCAAAGCTAGTGTTGCATACCCACGTGTGATGCGGTCACGGGCTGCCTGAGACATAGAGAAGACCCTTGATGCTGCTATAAATGTCACTTCCAAGTAAACATATGATCCGACCACCTCAATCGGTCCACATGCTCCTGTGAACAAACTATGTCTACGTACCTGTGCTGATGTATGAAAGATCATGACCTTGGTTTTACCAAGGTTCGGAGATAACCCTACGTGTCTGCAAAAGTCATCTAGGCCATGTAGATGATGCTATAGACCTTCTGTAGACTCTGAAACGAGTACAATATCATCAGTGTATAAAAGAACATGGACCGTGGACCCACGTACCTCAATGCCATCACCCTCCTGCTGCTGTATCTAGTCCACTATCTCATCAATGTATAGACCAAAGAGGGTGGGTGAAAGAGGGCATCCTTGCTTCACCCCGATAGTGCTAGCAAATGGATGAGATAAGCCCCCGGACATCTGACTCTACCAGATACTCTCTCGTATAAGGCGTAGATCCCCCATATCATCTCCTCCGGAGCTCCGATGTCAAGTAGTCGTCTGAAGAGTCTTTCTCTAGGAACAATGTCAAATGCTTTGCGGAAGTCCACAAAGCAACAATATAATCTCCTCTTCCTCACCCTTGCCCGGTCGATCAGGCATCTCAGAGTGAAGATGTGGTCAATGATAGAGTAATCACGTTTGTAACCTGCCTGTCTTGGATCCGTGATACCCTTCCTCTCAGCGAGAGTACTCAACTTTGTCTCAAGTACCGCCCCATATAACTTGGCCAATATAGGGCCAATCATGATCGTCCGGTATGTAGCTAGATCCATAGTATCACCTGACTTATGAATGGGCACTATGGTGTGCTCAGTCCATGAGTCAGGGAACCCTTCAACCAATGCATGGTTGAAGAGATGGGCAATGAGCGGTGCAAGGGTCGTGCCTCCGTAGATGAGGTGCTCTGCCTGTAAACCGAAATGGTCATGGGCCCTTCCATGCTGTAGACAGGCAATAGCGCGTCCCACCATAGTGGGTGTGAAGAAGTCAGAGGTAGTAGGACGTGAGCTCTATGGTTTGGGAATGGGGGGCTGGTCTTGGATCTCGTATAGGCTCCGTGCATAGTTATGCCATGTGCTCGGGTCTCGGATGGGTGTCTGTTGTCTCCTCTCTCTCAACTGTCATCATGCCACTACACTGTCTCGACTCCTGAGCAAATGATAAATATCCCAATACTGTCTCTACTCCTAGTCTCGCCGTTTGCGGCCAGTAAGGCTCTGCATGCGACGCTGTGCCTGTGTGTGTTATATCCCCTCTATGCTCTAAAATCCGTAGGTGCTTCCATAACTCACGGCAATCTGCATCATACTAGCAATTCTGGGGCATGGAACCTATGCGTGGAGGGTGTATATGTGTGCGGTGTGGGAAGCTGCAGAGAGTTGAGTCCTATAGGATGGTGGTAAACTGTGATGTAAGTGTGTCCAAGGGTGAGAGTGGATCGAGGGAGAGTAGGCAGGTGTGTAAATGGTGTGCATAAACGTGTGAGAGCTCGTGTGTGAAGTGTATCGTGGTGTGTGTCCGAGTGGGTGAGAGAGGGTCTAATGGAATAGGAGATGAGTGTGAATGTGATACATGTATGGTCAGCACCAAGTAGGCGTCGTCCAATACTAAGTGAGGGGATGAGTGAAGCTCCAGAGGTGGTACCTAAAATGTAGTCGTCTTTGCTCTCACCTCCCCCGTGAGGGAAGCAAGTAAGTCCACCCGAACTTGGCCAATGATTCATCCCGTTATATATAATGAGCTGATGTCGGCTGACTAGCTCAAGTAGATGTATTCCATACTTGGTGGTGTCCTGACCCATATCCTCCGATGCTCTACTGGTGCTCATCTCATGTGGGTCTCTGGTCCTCATGAGATGTGGGTGATCCATGTCGTATGCCTCGCGCCAATGTGACTGAGTGCGGCCATTGAAGTCCCCCATAAGGAAGACTTCACCTAGTGTGCTGCAATGTAGTATCTCATCTGAAAGTGCTGTGTATGGTGAGTCTCTATCTCATATCGGTCCCCCAAGATCCTGTCCTGCGTATCGAGATCAGAGAGAGAGAGAGAGAGAGAGAGAGAGAGAGAGAGAGAGAGAGAGAGAGAGAGAGAGAGAGAGAGAGAGAGAGAGAGAGAGAGAGAGAGAGAGAGAGAGAGAGAGAGAGAGAGAGAGAGAGAGAGAGAGAGAGAGAGAGAGAGAGAGAGAAAGAAAGTCATATTAACGTCTTCTAGAGGCCAAACTTGGCCTATGAGACAAAAGCCATGTACAAATGTAGTAACCATGTGTAGAAAATGAAATGAAATGAAATAAACACAAAGCTATCTAGGGCTGGTAAAAGGCTGGGGAGACGTGGCTCTGACTCAGAAGATAGTGGCCACCTAATACAGGGGGATCCATAATATGAGTGAGCAAAACACCCTAGCTACTGGTGATGGGGGGAGGTGGGTGTAGTATGTGGTACATCGGTGGTGGTCCGAGTGCCTCCTGAAGGAAGACAACCCAGGGGGTGGTGGTACTCCTATGCTCCATCATGTGGTCGTAGGCTGTCCTGATGCGTGAGATATCCTCCTGATATAGTAGTGGTTGACGATATCCTACCATGCGTGGTCGTCGTCGTGCGCTCTGTGCTCCTGCCTGGTGGAGGGTGAGCCCTATAGAAGAACCTCCCTGATGTAGTTCTGCTCGCTGAAAGAACTGGGTAATGGTCTGCTGGGTACTCACCCGTGGCTGATGTGTGGGCTGTAGTGACCGCTCTCGCCTCTCGTATGCTGCTCTGAGGAAGCGTCCCAAGCGTCGCTGGTCTCCCATAGTCATGCACAATTGGAGTGACTCCTCTAACTGGAACTGTGCGCGTAGGTCTAAGTATGCTCGGCATCTGATAACAAAATGCTGCTCACTCTCTACCTCTGTCTGGCATACTGGGCACCACCTCTCCTCATGGGGGACTCCCCTGGACTGACCCCTCTCAATCTCGAGCTGATGTGATGAGACCAAGAGCTGCCCAATGACTACTCGGAGATGGTGGGGAAGGTATGTCTGCATGTATCTCGGGATCTCGATGAAGTCCGCGTCCGATATGTGTAGAAAATGCTCGTGGTAATAGAGCATTTTCGGTGGCAATGTATCCCTAGGGCTCACCCACGTCCTCTGTATGTATGTATGCCATATCTCCTGACGAATGACCCTATTCCTCTCTTGATGAGAGAGCGAGTAGGTGGGTGCATGTGAGTCGTACTGTAGTGGTGGTAGCCTGTCTATGTCAAAGCCATGGTAGGCCAGCCAGTCTCGTGTGTGTGCATACCATGAGGAGGTGTCGCCTGCTAATGCCATATCACGTGATGCCTGGAAAGCACGATAAGCAATGCGCTCTCTGTCCATGCTCCGAAGTCTGTGTAATAGGCATACTGTCTCGAACAGCGCCTCAACTGGTGGTGCAGCGAGCTCTGCTCTAATGATATCATGTGGTACCGAAGGCTTGCTGCGGATAAGTCTGGCAATCATGAGGATGCTGTCCATACTGATGTCGCTAATCCCGGCCCCCATATGGCTGCCCCATACATGAGCACTGGCGTAACCAAAGTGTCAAAGAGCCACCCCTTTGTGCGGGGCTCCTGAAAATATGCCTGGTGGCATTGTCTCTCCATCAAAGCTAGTGCTGCGTACCCACGTGTGATGCGGTCCCGAGCTGCCGGAGACATAGAGAAGACCCCTGATGCTGCTGTAAATGTCACTCCCAAGTAAACATATGATCCGACCACGTCGATCGGTCCACCTGCTGTTGTGAACAAACTATGTCTCCGTACCTGTGCAGATGTATGAAAGATCATGACCTTGGTTTTACCAAGGTTCACAGATAACCCTCTCTGTCTGCAAAAGTCATCTAGGCGACGTAGATGATGCTGTAGACCTTCTGCAGACTCTGAAACCAATACAATATCATCAGCGTATAAAAGAATATGGATAGTGGATCCCCGTACCTCAATGCCATCCCCCCCCCCCCCCTGCTGCTGTATGAAGTCCACTATCTCATCAATGTAGAGACCAATGTGTATGGTGAGTCTCTATCTCAGATCGGTCCCCCAAGATCCTGTCCTGCGTATCGAGATCAGAGAGAGAGAGAGAGAGAGAGAGAGAGAGAGAGAGAGAGAGAGAGAGAGAGAGAGAGAGAGAGAGAGAGAGAGAGAGAGAGAGAGAGAGAGAGAGAGAGAGAGAGAGAGAGAGAGAGAGAGAGAGAGAAAGAAAGAAAGAAAGTGTTTTTACGTCTATTAGGAGGCCGAACTCGGCCTATGAGACAAATCGATGTACATGGGTGTATCTTCTGTCAATCAGAAAAGATAAAAGTGCTGAAAAGAAACTGGTTAAGCTGATATAGATCTCCGTAGTGTGCATGTGGGGATACCCATGAAAGTGGTGGGGGGTGTATGGAGTGCGATATCTATGATAGTCTATATGCAAAAGGGTAGTACAACAACCATGAGAATGCATCTAAAACGACTAACTAGCTCCATCCTGTGCTAGTGGGTGGGATGTAATATGTGATACATAGGTGGAGGTGGAGTCAGGGCCACCCTGATGGCTGCAACGGGATCGGCCATCATCTGGGATCGTCTCTCCTCCATGGCGCGATGGCCACAAGCCTGGATCTCCGCAATCTGGTGTCGGTGAAGTCTCGGGGCCCGATATCCTATATCACGGGGTCGTCTCCTAGCTCGAGATATCTGAGCCTGCTGAAGAGTCACCCCGCTCGGTATGTGGGCTGAGGGGGGGAGGGCTGCAGCACGTCGTGGAATAAAGAAGTCAGTGAGCTGACTCTGTCTCCCTCCTGTATGGAGTGCTACAGTAGGCTGGAGTAGGGAATCTCTGTGACTCTGTATCTCTAGTAAGAATCGCCCGAGCTGTCGCTGGTCTCTAGAGTCCATGATCTCTCGGAGGGTGGGCTGCCCTGCAAACAGAGTCTCGTATCTGCCTCTGATGCCATCATATGCGCTACATCTGCATACAAAGTGCTCCTCATCCTCCATCTCTACTCTGCATACTCTGCATATCCGCTCCTCTCTGGGAATGTCTGCGGCTCTGCCCGTCTCAATCTCGAGTCGGTGTGATGAGACTCTCAGCTGGCCAATCGCTACCCTCAAGCTATGAGGCATGTGAGTATCCATGTAGCGTGGTCGCTGGATGAAACCGTCAGCTAGTATGTCTATGAACTGGTCTCGATAGTGCGATAGTCTCGATCCCATGTGTGGTGTGTGCCATGTCTGACTAATGTAGAGCTTCCAGAGATCCTGTCTGAGCACAACATTCCTCTCACGACGAGAGAGGTGGATGTGAGGTGAGTCTGGGTCATACTGAAAAGGCGGCAATCTGTCCATATCAAGTCTATGACTATCAAACCAGACTCTAACCTGAGTGTACCAAGCTCTCTCATATCCTAACTCTGATATCTGTATAGATGCCTCAAGAGCTCTGTGTGTGAGTCTATCTGTAGGGAGGTCCCTAATCCTCTGAATAAAGCAGATAGTCTGGAATAGTGCCTCTACTGCCATGGGTGGTGCAGCTAGCTCTGCCCTGATGATGTCATGTGGCACCGACTGTTTTCCACGAAATAATCGCGAGATCATACGTACCTGTGGCCTCTCGATCGCACTCCACTGGGTGACTGTGAGACCTGGGGCCCAAACCGTCGCAGCATACATCATAGCTGGTCTGACCAGTGTGTCAAATAGCCAGCCCTTCGTGCGGGGCTCCTGGAAGTGTGCTTGGTGACATCTCCGCTCTAACATGGCTAAAGCTGCATATCCGCGTGTGAGTCTATCGGTGGCTTCCTGTCTCATGCTGAAGGGGCCAGGCAAGCTCGTGAATGTGACTCCGAGATAGACATAGGAAGTGACCACCTCAATCTGTCCACCACCAGCTCTGAATCCTGCTCCATTCCTCACCATGGGGGAGGTGTGGAAGATCATGACCTTGGTCTTGCCAAGGTTTACTGTCAAGCCCCTCTGTGTACAAAACTCATCCAGGGCCTCAAGGTGGCGCTGTAATCCCTCGGGTGACTCTGAAATCAAGACAATGTCATCGGCATATAATAAAATGTGGACATGTGTACCTGCGAGGTCTGCACCCTCTCCTCCAGCTCGGAGAATGTAGTCCTCAATCTCGTCAATGTAGAGACCAAATAGAGTGGGAGAGAGTGGGCAGCCTTGCTTAACACCGATGGTGCTAGCAATGGCCTCAGACATACCTCCTGGACACCGTACCCTCCCAGTCACCTGCTCATAGAGTGCATAGATGGCCCAAATCATCCCTGATGGTACTCCCAAGCTCTGGAGGCGTTGGAAGAGCCTCTCTCGCGGCACTGTATCAAAAGCTTTGCGGAAGTCCACAAAGCAGCAATATAGCCTCTTCTTCCGCACCCTTGCCCCATCAATGAAGCAGCGCAGAATGAAGATGTGATCAATAGTAGAGAAAGCTCGTCGAAAACCTGCTTGGCCTCGTGCTCGTAGCCCCTCAGTCTCTGCATATGAACTGAGCTCTGCCTCAAGTATGGCACCGTATAGTTTGGCCATGGTGTGGCCAATCATGATGGTCCTGTAGTTCCCTGGATCCAGGGTGTCGCCAGATTTGTGGATAGGCACAATGGTGTGCCTAGTCCACTCCTCTGGGAAGCCCTCTCCTATAGCCCGGTTGAAGACATGTGCAATCAACGGGGCTATAGTGGAGGCTGCATATATGAGATGCTCGCTCTGCAATCCTGCGTGGTCTGTCGAACGTCCATGTCGAAGTCGTCGTATGGCCCTCTCAACCATCTTTGCTGTGAAGAGAGAAGAACTAGTAGGGAGAGGCTCAAGTGGCTGGGGAATGGGAGGCTGCCTAGGTACCTCATATAACCTCTGAGCATAATCATGCCATGTGTGTGGGTCTCCAATAGGTGTGGTCGGGCGTGGCTCTCGTAGGCTGCGCCATGCTGCAGCACTGTCCATACTCATAAAGAGATGGTATAGCTCAAGCTCCTGTGCCTCCTCAAAGGCTCGCCTCTTTCGACGTGTGAGAGTCTTCATCTGTCCCTTGGCCTCTCTCTCTGTGATCTCTCCCAATGCTCGCTGAGCTCGTAGTCGGCGGTAAAGATCTCTGCAATCCTCATCATACCAACGATGTTGTGGCATAGTCCCGGGAGGAGGTGTGTGACGAGAATGGATGGTGTGTGGGAAGGAGCTGATGGCTGATGTCTGAAGAACTGATGCTATCTGAGAGGTGAGTAGGGATAGTGGAGTGTCAGGATGAAGTAAGAGAAGACCCTGCTCGACTCGAGCCGCATATATGTGAGCTACCTCGTGTGTGAAGTGGATGGTGGTGTGTGGGATGCGTGCATCGGGTATGCGTGTAGGGGTGTCTCCCTTCAGGGAGAGTGCGAGGTATGTGTGATCAGCCCCAATGGGTATGGGTGGGATGGTGAATGAGGTAAGTAGGTGGATGGCCTCTCTGGACCCCATGACGTAATCTACTGTACTTCCCCCGCCATCTGTGACTGAGTGTGGTATGCATGTCAATCCTCCTGAGGTAGGCCACTGAGTCATCCCGTTATAGATAACGAGATTATGTCGAGAGCCTAGTCTGAGTAGGTGAGTGCCATAGTGAGTGTGTGTAGCGTCAGCTGAAGCTCGAGCTGTAGACTCATCCTCTATGGTATGTAGTATCTCCGGGTCTTCTGGGTCAAATATCTCACACTGATCATTGCCTGTCCTCGCATTGAAGTCTTCCATAAGGAAGACTTCCCCTAATGCAGAGTACTCTGTAATCTCTTCTGACAAGCAAGTGTATGGTGAGTCCTCCTCTCGATCTATGATAGCGAAACGCGAGCTAGAAGGAGCAAAGTAGCATAATGCTATGAAGATGATCCTCTCCTGCGAGAGATGGAGTCGAATCCAAAGATATCTGGCCTGTGAATCACGTGCGACTATCTGTATCCTGCTCTGAAGTCCATCTCTAAAGAGTATGGCTACTCCTCCTGATCCTCGGGTGGTGTGCTGATGTGTACACTCTCTGTATGTGGACTCCCACTGAAAACCGTGGACACGAGGTAGGCCCCGGTCCGGGCTCTCATGTGTCTCTGTGAGCATAATGATGTCTTTGCCTTTGCGCACCTCTTCCAATCTCTCTGGGTGTGTCCATAGATCTCCATTGCAGTTCCAAACTGCAAGGTGTATCTCGTCGAGTGTCTCACAGGCCGCGAATCCCTATGGGATGGCCTTGCCATCAATGATGACACGACCATCTCTGTATGAAGCCTTCTTTCCTTCTTTGCGAGCTTGATGTACTCTCGGCATGCATGCACGACGGTGTGCTACCTACATGGGTGTGAGATCATCGTCAAGGTAGATGGGGGGGCCATCAAGTGCTCTCAAAATCACCCTCTTGCGTAGGAAAGTAGATCTTATATCTTCGGAAGGGAAGTGTAGAATGAGAGCTCTCTTCTTCGTGGGGTCTCGTCCCGTTCTCCAAGACTTGATGAATGGGGGGGACTCCTCTTTGTAGCCGAGTATCTTGCATAGTGTCTTCCCATCGGACTCGGGGGTAGAGCCTTCTTTTTCTTCAATGCCCGTGATGCGTACATTGAGACGGCGGGCATGTCTCATCTTTTCTTCCTCAATAGTGGTGTGCACGATGAGTGCTTCTTCCTTTTGTGCTTTCTCTTTGGCTTCTTTTTTGATGTTCTTCTTCACTATGTCGATCCACCCTTCTTTGGTAGCTTCTAATTTGTTTTCCATGCTCTCGGTCAAGGATTTGGTGAGTTCTTCTTTGAGAGCTTCTGTCTTGTTCATATTAATCTCTCCTTCTTCGGGTGTAAGAGAGACCATTGAAGCTTTGAGGAGCTCCAATTCCTCTTTCATGTTTGCCCTCTCCTTAGCCCATTCTTCTTTCTCTTTCTGCCATGCTTCCCTCTCCTTATGATATGTTTCTACTTCCTTCTCGAGCTTTGAGAGGCGGCTGATGATGGCCGTGATAGTGGAGTCCACCATCTTCTTGTTTTCTTTGATAGCTATGGTCAGTTTGTCCTCCATTTTTGTCAAATCGTCCTTCTTAGCCGTAGCGCTCATTGCATTCGAAGATGAAAAAATGCTCAGAGTACTGAGCCTAAAGACTTGCGATGAAGACGGGAGCGCGCCCGATGCGCGATGGAGCAAGGGTGGGAGTGGCTAATAACTGTAGGAAACAGTTATTAGTCCAGGGCAGGGACACACTACTTGAGAGCTTTCTCTTGGTCTTAAATCACACTACTTGAGAGCTTTCTCTTGGTCTTAAATCACACTACTTGAGAGCTTTCTCTTGGTCTTAAATCAAAGCTTTGGAACCCTAAGAACTGAGTCCGGGGCAGGGACACACTACTTGAGAGCTTTCTCTTGGTCTTAAATCACACTACTTGAGAGCTTTCTCTTGGTCTTAAATCAAAGCTTTGGAACCCTAAGAACTGAGTTGCTGAACCCTAAAAAAATTATTTCCGAAAGCTTGAAAACCCTAAAAAACCCTAAAAAGAGAGCAGTTCACGGTGGAGGCCGGGGACAGGTCGCGAACGGGCCTGGGGGAGGAGAGAGACGTTGCGGGAGGGGCTGAGGATAGGTTGTGCAGGGCGTGAGGGCTGCGGGCAGGCTGTTGGGGGGGCGGGGGGGGTTGGCGCTGCGTTTTAGGGTTTCTGCACGGGGCATAGCTGCGGGAGAAGGGAGAGCAGAGCGCGGGAGGGGCTGAGGGAGGCGAGAGGCTGTTGTGGAGGCTGTTGCGCAGCAGACAGAGCAGTGCAGGTCGCGAGCCATGGAGGGGGTGACGGAGCAGGCTGTCGCTGAGAGAGAGAGAGAGAGAGAGAGAGAGAGAGAGAGAGAGAGAGAGAGAGAGAGAGAGAGAGAGAGAGAGAGAGAGAGAGAGAGAGAGAGAGAGAGAGAGAGAGAGAGAGAGAGAGAGAGAGAGAGAGAGAGAGAGAGAGAGAGAGAGAGAGAGAGAGAGAGAGAGAGAGAGAGAGAGAAAGAAAGAAAGAAAGAAAGACTTTTTAACGTCTATTAGAGGCCAAAATCGGCCTATGAGACAAAACATATACATGAGTATGATCCAATCCACTGTGATCCAAAACGAAAATAAAGTGTGAGTACTGCAAACGGGTATAAAAGGAGGGATAGTAGAGAGAGAGAGAGAGAGAGAAAGAAAGAAAGAAAGAAAGTCATATTAACGTCTTCTAGAGGCCAAACTTGGCCTATGAGACAAAAACCATGTACAAGTGTAGTAACCCTGTGTAGAAGATAAAATGAAATAAAAAGTATATCGCTACACAAAGCTATATAGGGCTGGAAAAGGCTGGGGAGAAGTGGCTCTGACTCTGCAGATAGTGGCCACCTAATACATGGGGGGAATCCAAAATGTGAGTAAAACGCCCTAACTACTAGCGATGGGTGGAGGTGGGTGTAGTATGTGGTACATCGGTGGTGGTCTCAGTGCCTCCTGAAGGAAGACAACCCAGGGGGTGGTGGTACGCCTATGCTCCATCATGTGGTCGTAGGCAATCCTGATGCGTGAGATATCCTCCTGATATAGTCGTGGTCGACGATATCCGCCCATGCGTGGTCGGCGCCGTGCTCTCTGTGCTGCTGCCTGGTGTAGCGTGAGCCCTATAGATGGACCTCTCTGATGTAGCTCAACGCGCTGAAAGAACTGCGTAATGGTCTGCTGGGTACTCACCCGTGGCTGATGTATGGGCTGTAGTGACCGCTCTCGCCTCTCGTATGCTGCTGTGAGAAATCGGCCCAAGCGTCTCTGGTCTCCCATAGTCATGCACATCTGGAATGACTCCTCGATCTGGAACTGTGCTCGTAGGTCTAAGTATGCTGGACATCTGATAACAAAATGCTCCTCACTCTCTACCTCTGTCTGGCATACTGGGCACCACCTCTCCTCACGGGGGACTCCCCTGGACCGACCCCTCTCAATCTCGAGCTGATGTGATGAAACCCGGAGCTGCCCAATGACGACTCGTAGGTGGTGGGGAAGGTAGGTCTGCATGTATCTCGGAATCTCGATGAAGCCCGTGCCCGATATATGTAGAAAATGCTCGTGGTAGTAGAGCATTTTCGGTGGCAATGTACCCCTAGGGCTCACCCATGTCCTCTGTATGTATGTATGCCATATCTCCTGACGAATGATCCTATTCCTCTCTTGATGAGAGAGCGAGTAGGTGGGTGCATGTGAGTCGTACTGTAGTGGTGGTAGCCTGTCTATGTCAAAGCCATGGTGGGCAAGCCAGTCTCGTGTCTGTGCATACCATGAGGAGGTGTCGCCTGCTAATGCCATATCACGTGATGCCTCGAAAGCTCGATAAGCAATGCGCTCTGTATCCATGCTCCGAAGTCTGTGTAATAGGCATACTGTCTGGAATAGTGCCTCAACTAGCATCGGTGGTGCAGCGAGCTCTGCTCTAATGATATCATGTGGTACTGAAGGCTTGCTGCGGATAAGTCTGGCAATCATGAGGATCTGTGGCCTCTCTAATGCTGTCCATACTGATGTAGCTAATCCTGGTCCCCATATGGCTGCCCCATACATGAGCGCTGGCGTAACCAAAGTGTCAAAGAGCCACCCCTTTGTGCGGGGCTCCTGAAAATATGCCTGGTGGCACTGTCTCTCCATCAAAGCTAGTGCTGAGTACCCACGTGTGATGCGGTCACGGGCTGCCTGAGCCATAGAGAAGATCCCTGATGCGGCTGTAAATGTCACCCCCAAGTAAACATATGATCCGACCACCTCGATCGGTCCACCTGCTGCTGTGAACACACTATGTCTGCGTACCTGTGCTGATGTATGAAAGATCAAGACCTTGGTTTTACCAAGGTTCACCGATAACCCTCTGTGTCTGCAAAAGTCATCTAGGCCGTGTAGATGATGCTGTAGACCTTCTGCAGACTCTGAGACCAATACAATATCATCAGCGTATAAAAGAATATGGACAGTGGATCCGTGTACCTCAATGCCATCTCCCCCCTGCTGCTGTATGAAGTCCACTATCTCATCAATGTAGAGACCAAAGAGGGTGGGTGAGAGAGGGCATCCTTGCTTCACCCCGATAGTGCTAGCAAGTGGATCAGATAAGCCCCCTGGACATCTGACTCTACCAGATACTCTCTCGTATAAGGCGTAGATCCCCCATATCATCTCCTCCGGAGCTCCGATGTCAAGTAGTCGTTTGAAGAGTCGATCCCTGGGAACAGTGTCAAATGCTTTGCGGAAGTCCACAAAGCAACAATATAATCTCCTCTTCCTCACCCTGGCCTGGTCGATCAGGCATCTCAGAGTGAAGATGTGGTCAATGGTAGAGTAATCTCGTCTGAAACCTGCCTGTCCTGGAGCCCTGATGCCCTTCCTCTCAGCGAGAGTACTCAACTCTGTCTCTAGTACCGCCCCATATAACTTGGCCAATATAGGGCCAATCATGATCGTCCGGTATGTAGCTGGATCCATAGTATCACCTGACTTATGAATGGGCACTATGGTGTGCTCAGTCCATGAGTCAGGGAACCCTTCAACCAATGCACGGTTGAAGAGGTGGGCAATGAGCGGTGCCAGGGTCGTGCCTCCGTAGATGAGGTGCTCTGCCTGTAAACCTAATGGGTCATGTGCTCTGCCATGCTGTAGACGGGCAATAGCGCGTCCCACCATAGTGGGTGTGAAGAAGTCAGAGGTAGTAGGACGTGAGCTCTGTGGAGTGGGAATGGGGGGCTTGTCTGGGATCTCGTATAGGCTCCGTGTATAGCTATGCCAAGTGCTCGGGTCTCGGATGGGTGTCTCTTGTCTCCTCTCTCTCAAATGTCGCCATGCCACTACACTGTCTCGACTCATGAGCAAATGATAAATATCCCAATATTGTCTCTCCTCCCAATGCCGCCGTTTGCGGCGAGTAAGGCTCTGCATGCGACGCTGTGCCTGTGTGTGTGTAATATCTCCTCTATGCTCTAAAATCCGTAGGTGCTTCCGTAGCTGACGACAATCTGCATCATACCAGCGGTTCTGGGGCATGGTACCTGTGCGTGGAGGGTGTATATGGGTGCGGTGTGGAAAGCTACAGAGAGCTGCGTGCTGTAGGATGGTGGTGAACTGTGATGTAAGTGTGTCCAAGGGTGATAGTGGATCGAGGGAGAGTAGGCGGGTGTGTAAATGGTGTGCATAAACGTGTGAGAGCTCGTGTGTGAAGTGTATCGTGGTGTGTGTCTGACTGGGTGAGGGAGGGTCTAATGGAATAGGGGATGAGAGTGTGAATGTGATAAATGTATGGTCAGCACCAAGTGGGCGTCGTCCAATACTAAGTGAGGGGATGAGTGAAGCTCCAGAGGTGGTACCTAAAATGTAGTCGACTGTGCTCTCACCTCCCCCGTGAGGGAAGCAAGTAAGTCCGCCCGAACCTGGCCAACGATCCATCCCGTTATATATAACGAGGTGGTGTCGGCTGCCTAGCTCAAGTAGATGTCTGCCATATCCGGTGGTGTCCTGACCCATATCCGCCGATACTCTACTGGTGCTCATCTCATTTGGGTCTCTGGTCCTCATAAGATGTGGCTGATCCATGTCGTATGCCTCGCACTGATGTGACTGAGTGCGGCCATTGAAGTCCCCCATAAGGAAGACTTCACCTAGCGTGCTGTAATGTAGTATCTCATCTGAAAGTGCTGTGTATGGTGAGTCTCTATCTCGGATCGGTCCCCCAAGATCCTGTCCTGCGTATCGAGATCCGCCTGGAGGGAAGTAGCATATAGCAATGTAGACCCAACTCCCCTGTGCTATCTCCATGCGAACCCACATGTATCGTGCCAGAGAGAGAGAGAGAGAGAGAGAGAGAGAGAGAGAGAGAGAGAGAGAGAGAGAGAGAGAGAGAGAGAGAGAGAGAGAGAGAGAGAGAGAGAGAGAGAGAGAGAGAGAGAGAGAGAGAGAGAGAGAGAGAGAGAGAGAGAGAGAGAGAGAGAGGGAGGTGTTACGTCTATTAGGAGGCCGAACTCGGCATATGAGACAAATCAATGTACATGGGTGTATCTTCTGTCAATCGGAAAAGATAAAAGTGCTGAAAAAAGAAAGCTTGTAAGGCTGATATAGATCTCTGTAGTATGCATGTAGAGATACCCATGAAAGTGGGAGGGGGAGATGGTGAATGGAGTGCTATATTTGTAGCCTATATGCAAAAGGGTAGTACAAGCATGATAATGCATCTGAACGAATAACTAGCTCCATCGTTTACTAGTGGGCGGGTGTAAGATGTGGTACATGGGTGGAGGTGGAGTCAAGGCCGCCCTTATGGCTGCAGCGGGATCCGCCATCATCCGGGATCGTCTCTCCTCCATGGAGCGATGATCACGAGCCTGGATCTCTGCAATCTTGTGTCTGTGAAGTCTCGGGGCCCGATATCCTATAGCACGGGGCCGTCTCCTAGCTCGAGAGGTCTGAACGTGCTGAAGAGTCACCCCTCTCGATGTGTGAGCTAAGGTCGGGAGGGCTACTGCACGTCGTGGAATGAAGAAGTCAGTGAGCTGACTCTGTCTCCCTCGTGTCTGGGCAGCCGTACTAGGCTGGAGGAGAGAATCTCTGTGACTCTGAATCTCTAGTAAGAATCGCCCCAGCTGTCGCTGATCTCTAGAGCCCATGATCTCTCGGAGGGTGGGCTGCCCTATAAACAGAGTCTCGTATCTGTCTCTAATGTCATCATATGCGCTACATCTGCAAACAAAGTGCTCCTCATCCTCGATCTCTACTCTGCATATCCTGCATAGCCGCTCCTCTATGGGAATGTCCGTGGCTCTTCCTATCTCAATCTCTGGTTGGTGTGATGAGACCCTCAACTTGCCAATGGCTACCCTCGAGCTATGAGGCATGTAGGTATCCATGTAGTGTGGTCGCTGGATGAAACCATCCGCTAGTATGTCCAAGAACTGGTCTCGATAGTGCGATAGTCTCGATCCCATGTGTGGTGTGTGCCATGTCTAACTAATGTAGAGCTTCCAAAGGTTGTGTCTCAGCACAAGATTCCTCTCATGACGCGAGAGGTGGATGTGAGGTGAGTCTGGGTCATACTGAAAAGGCGGCAATCTATCCATATCAAGTCCATGACTGTCAAACCACGCTCTAACCTAAGTGTACGAAGCTCTCTCATATCCCGACTCTGATATCTGTATAGATGCCTCAAAAGCTCTGTGTGTGAGTCTTTCGGTAAGGAGCTCCCTCACCCTCTGAATAAAGGAGATAGTCTGGAATAGTGCATCTACCACGATGGGTGGTGCAGCTAGCTCTGCCCTGATGATGTCATGTGGCACTGACTTTTTCCCGCGAAATAGTCGTGAGATCATACGTACTTGTGGCCGCTCGATCGCACTCCACTGGGTGCCTGTGAGGCCTGGTGCCCAAACTGTTGCAGCATACATCATAGCTGGTCTCTAGTGTGTCAAATAGCCACCCCTTTGTGCGGGGCTCTTGGAAGTGTGCCTGGTGACATCTCCGCTCTAACATGGCTAAGGCTGCATATCCTCGTGTGAGTCTATAGGTGGCTTCCTGTCTCATGCTGATTGGGCCAGGCAAGCTCGTGAATGTGACTCCGAGGTAGACATAGGAAGTGACCACCTCAATCTGTCCACTGCCAACTATGAATTCTGCTCCATTCCTCACCATGGGGGAGGTGTGGAAGATCATGACCTTGGTCTTGCCAAGGTTTAGTGTCAAGCCTCTCTGTGTACAAAACTCATGGAGGGCATCTAGGTGGCGCTGTAATCCCTCTGGTGACTCTGAAATCAATACAATGTCATCTGCATATAATAAAATGTGGACATGTGTACCTGCGAGGTCTACACCCTCCCCTCCAGCTCGGAGAATGTAGTTCTCAATCTCATCGATGTAGAGCCCGAATAGAGTGGGAGAAAGTGGGCAGCCTTGCTTAACACCCACTGTGCTAGCAATGGGCTTTGATAGTCCCCTTGGGCATCGAAACCTCCCAATCACCCGCTCATAGAGTGTGTAGATGGCCCAAATCATCTCTGATGGTATACCCAAGCTATGAAGTCTCCGAAAAAGCTTCTCCCGTGGCACAATATCGAGGGCTTTGTGGAAATCCACAGAGCAGCAATATAATCTCTTCTTTCGCATCTTTGCCCCGTCAACGAGGCAACATAGAATGAAGATGTGATCAATAGTGGAGAAAGCCCGTCGGAACCCTGCCTGACCACGTGCTCGTAGCCCTCCCATCTCAGCATATGAGCTGAGCTCTGTCTCGAGAACCGTCCGATAATGCTTGGCCATGGTGTGACCAATCATGATAGTCTTGTAGTTCCTTGGGTCCAAGGTATCCCCAGATTTGTGAATGGGTACAATGGTGTTCCTCGTCCACTCCTGTGGGAAGCCCTCCCCTATAGCCCGATTGAAGACGTGCAATCAATGGAGCTATAGTGGAGGCAATATATATGAGGTGCTCGCTCTGCAGTCCCGTGTGGTCAGTTGAATGCCCATGCTGTAGTCTCTCAATGGCCCTCTGGATCATCTTTGCTGTGAAGAAAGAGGAACGAGTAGGGCGTGGTCCAGGTGGTTGGGGGATGGGAGGCTGTCCAGGTATCTCATATAGTCTCTCAGCATACTCGTGCAAAATCTGTGGATCTCCAATAGGTGTGGTTTGTCGTGACTCTTGTAGTGTGCGCCATGCACCAATGCAATCCCTGCTCATAAGTAAATGGTATAGCTCAAGCTCCTGTGCCTCCTCGAAGGCTCGTCTCTTTCGGCGTGTGAGGGTCTTCATATGTCTTCTAGCTTCCATCTCTGTGATCTCTCCCAGTGCTCTCTGAGCTCGTAGTCAACGATAGAGACTCTTGCACTCATCATCATACCAGGGATTTTGTGGCATTGTCCCTGGGGGAGGTGTGTGACTAGAATGGGTGGTGTGTGGGAATGAACGGATGGCGGATGCGTGAAGGATGGATGCTATATGTGAGGTAAGTATAGGTAGTGGGGTGTCAGGATGAAGAGAAAGAAGGCTTTCTTCAACTCAGGCTGAGTATATGTGGGCAAGCTCGTTTGTGAAGTGGATGGTAGTGTGTGGGGGGCGCATCATAGGTGTGTGTTGTAGGTGGTGAAGTGAAGTGTGTGGGTGCAGGGAATGCAAAATGCACTACTCCTGGAGAACATATAAACACATAAACACATTTAAGCACATAAACATGATAGACACATAGCCTCAAGCTTCCATATCATCACTGGTTACTAGCTCTCACTCTCAAGCTCTATCTCCTATCGTATATCATATGTCATCTGTCATATGTTTCTCTCTTGAGGTTTCCCCTTTTATAGGAGAGAGGTGAGGAACCGGTTACAATAGGAAAGTCCATTACATGGGAGTAATGGGAAGTTAATGCACTAGGCGGTTTCATTTGTCATCCTGGCCGTCGTCAGTACCTGACTTTGTCATGTAATGATGAGTGGATGGGTCCCACTTGGCCGCTTTGTCAGGTCTGCTCGTCTGGGCATGCCTTGGGCATGCAGTCTCCCAATTCTACCAATTCTACCATCTGGACGTCTTGGTGCCTAACTCCAGATTTTGGACCTCTGGCGCCCAACTCCAGATTTTGGACGTCTTGCGCCCAACTCCAGAATTTGGATGCCTGACGCCCAACTCCAGATTTTGGACGTCTGGCGCCCAATTTGATATTTGGTCCCTTGGTGCCATCCTTTACTTTGTCCTTCAAAAATTTGTTCTACAGGTTGCCCGCCACTAGTGTCTCTCCGTCTCGGAGAGAAAGGGAAAATAAAATACTCATTTGTTACAACAAGAGAATAAATGGAGTGATTACATCAAAACAATGGAATGTAATTTTCGCCTACTGGGAGAATAGAAGGAGGTTGCTGTAATGACGATGAGGGGAGGTGGAGTGGTCGCCCGTGGATGAGGGGAGGTGGAGAGGTCGCCCATTTGAGGATGAGGGAAGGTGGAGAGGTCGCCCAATTGAAGAGGAGGAAGGTGGAGTGGTTGCCCAATTGAGGAAGAGGGGAGGTGGAGTGGTTTCCCTAATGAGGGTGAGGGGAGGTGGAGAGGTCGCCCATTTGAAGATGAGGCAAGGTGGAGAGGTCGCCCAATTGAAGAGAAGGAAGGTGGAGTGGTTGCCCAATTGAGGAGGGGAGGTGGAGTGGTTGCCCTAATGAGGATGGGGGGAGGTGGAGAGGTCCTCCAATTTGGGGATGAGGAGAGGTGGAGAGGTCGCCCTATTGAAGATGATGGGAAGTGGAGAGGTCGCCCAATTTGGGGATGAGGGGAGGTAGAGAGGTCGCCCATATGCATGAGGGAGAAGGAGGGAAGGTAGCCAATGCCCAGATTTAGAGAGGAGGAGGGGAGGTGGCCCAAGTTGACGCAAGAGGGAAGAGGAGGGGAGGTGGCCCAAATCATATTGGAGGGAGGAGTAGGGGAGGTGGCCCAAGTTAACTCAAGAGGGAAGAGGAGGGGAGGTGGTCCAAGTCACTTTGAAGGAAGGAGGAGGGGAGGTGGTCCAAGTTAACCCAAGAGGGAGGAGGAGGTAGGGTCGCCCAAAGAATGGTCATGAGGAGGAGAGGTCGCCCAATTGGCCATGCAAGCTTGAAAGGGAGGATGAGGTGAAGTCGCCCAAAGAAGGGCCAAGGTGAAAGTGGAGGAGAGGTCGCCCATGTTGAGAGAAAGGAGGAGAGGAGGAGGTGAGGTCGCCCAAGGAAGGGCCAAGGTGAAAGTGGAGGAGAGGTCGCCCATGTTGAGAGAAAGGAGGAGAGGAGGAGGTGAGGTCGCCCAAGGAAATGCCAAGGTGAAAGTGGAGGAGAGGTCGCCCATGTTGAGAGAAAGGAGGAGAGGAGGAGGTGAGGTCGCCCAAGGAAGGGCCAAGGTGAAAGTGGAGGAGAGGTCGCCCATGTTGAGAGAAAGGAGGAGAGGAGGAGGTGAGGTCTCCCAAGGAAGGGCCAAGGTGAAAGTGGAGGAGAGGTCGCCCATGTTGAGAGAAAGGAGGAGGGTCGCCCAATTTTGCAAAGTGGAGGAGGGTTGCCCAGCTTGGCCATAGAGCTTGAAAGGGAGGAGGGTCGCCCAATTTTGCAAAATAGAGGATGAGGGGTCGCCCAATTTTGCAAAGTGGAGGAGGGTCGCCCAATCTCGCAAAGTGGAGGAGGGTCGCCCAGCTTGGCCATAGAGCTTGAAAGGGAGGAGGGTCGCCCAATTTTGCAAAGTGGAGGGATGAGGGGTCGCCCAATTTTGCAAAGTGGAGGAGGGTTGCCCAATTTTGCAAAGTGGAGGAGGGGTCGCCCATAGAGGTCATAGAGGTGATTGGGAGGATGTTCGCCCAAGTGGATATTGAGGTTGAAAAGGAGGTTGAAAAGGGGGAGGGTCGCCCCTAGAGGTCATAGAGGTGATTGGGAGGTAGGTTGCCAAAGGGGTTGCCCAAGATGAGGAGGTAGGGCCAAGGGAGGAGAAGTCGCCTTAGTTGGAGGTTAGTTGGCACCAAGATAGGAATCGGAGGAGGAGTTGCCCGAGGTGGGATATGGGATAAGTGGAGGGTCGCCCAAGGTGGAATCTTGGAGGAGGATTCCCCAAGGTGGGATTTTGGAGGAGGGTCGCCCAAAGTGGAATCTTGGAGGAGGGCTCAAGGTGGGATTTTGGAGGAGGGTCGCCCAAAGTGGATCTTGGAGGAGGGTCGCCCAAGGTGGGATTTTGGAGGAGGGTTGCCCAAAGTGGAATCTTGGAGGAGGGTCGCCCAAGGTGGGATTTTGGAGGAGGGTCTCCCAAAGTGGATCTTGGAGGAGGGTCGCCCAAGGTGGGATTTTGTAGGAGGGTTGCCCAAAGTGGAATCTTGGAGGAGGGTCGCCCAAGGTGAGATTTTGGAGGAGGGTCTCCCAAAGTGGATCTTGGAGGAGGGTCGCCCAAGGTGGGATTTTGGAGGAGGGTTGCCCAAAGTGGAATCTTGGAGGAGGGTCACCCAAGGTGGGAAAATAGGGCCAACAAAGTCTATTCCCCAATGCTCAAAGGGTTGCCAAGCTACAGAGATATTAAGAGGTTGGTTCCTTTGTCGTGTTGGTTTGGGTGGACATCGTTGACCAACATCACATGCCTTGGCAAATTTAGTGGCATCTCTGAAGAGATATGGCCACCATAGGCCACTTTGGAGTATCCTCAGTGCAGTAATATGTCCAGGAAAATGACCACTAGACTTTCCTTCATGTGCCAATTGAAGAACACTTTCTGTTTCATGTGGTTGAAGACACCTTCTATACGTCCCATCAAGGCCAACCTTATAGAGGGTATCTTTTGCCATTATGAAATTCTTACTTTTTAGGAGGAGTCTACGCTTTTCCAATGGGGTAGATCCAGTACGAAATTGGCCTTTCCCTAGAAGGAGAGTTAAATCATCATACCATGTAGGTGCTATATTTACCTTGTAGATTTGGCTATCTGGGAAATCATCTTCTACTCCCTTTGTTGCTTGCCTTGGATGCCTGATGCGAGAGAGGTGGTCTGCAATGACATGCTGCCTACCACTTCTCTGTCCAATTTCAAAGTCAAATTCTTGGAAGAGAAGCAACCATCTCCATACTCTTCCTGCAACTTGTGGCTTATTCAACAAATATTTCAAAGCTTGATGGTCCGTAATTACTGTGAATGTAGTGCCTAATAAATAGTGCCTGAATTTCTTGAGGGCAAATACAATAGCCAATGCTTCTCTTTCTGTGGTGCTATAGTTCTTTTCAGCTTTTGAGAGGAGTCTAATCGCGTAATGAATGGGTTGATCTAATTTGTGTACCTCGCTTGATTGAGTCAGTATAGCTCCTACTGCATACAAACTTGCATCTACATGCATGTGGAATGTCTTAGACCAATCTGGTGAGATGAGTATAGGTGCCTATGCCAACCTTTGTTTTAGATAAGTAAATGCTGATTCTTCCTCTTCAAACCATTGAAAAGGAAAACTTTTGCTCGTAAGTTGTGAAAGTGGTCGTATAAACTTGCGTGATATCCTGTGTGCCGGAGAAAGCTTTGGACCTCTTTAGCATTTATAGGTCTTGGAAGCTTAAGAATTGACATTACCTTATCTGGATCTGGAGTCATCCCTTTTGCAGAGACCACATGCCCTAACAAGGTACCTTGGGTTACCAAAAAATGACATTTGTTAGGGTTAAGTTTCAAACCTGTTTCTCTGCAACGCTAGAATACTTGTTCTAATTGCTTCAAATGTTCTGGCACATTCTCTTCTGCAGTGGTGCAGACTGCTCTAGAGAAGGATGAAAAGTCATCCATGAAAATTCTTAAGAATTTTAGGAGCAACTTATTGAAGATGAGATATACTGTTCTATTAAAAGTAGCTGGTGCATTTCTAAGGCCGAAAGCCATTTTGGTGTAGATATAGGTTCCCCAAGGAGTTACAAAGGCTGTTTTTGGTTGATCATCAAGATGGATTTCGAGTTGATTATACCCACTGAACCCATCCATGAAACTGTACAGCACATGTCCTGCCACATCTTCAATCACTTGTTCAGAAAAGGGGGTAGGAAGCCCGTCAGGGATGGTTACCTTATTTAATGCTCGGAAATCCACACAAACCCTGATTTTATTAGGTTGCTTCTTAGGTGCTATAACCATAGAGGACAACCATTCTGAATGCTCCACAGGGACTATGATACCTGCTTCCTCCATTTTCTGGATTTCCTTCTTGACTTCTTCTGCATATTTGGGATTTAACCTATACATTTTCCCTCTAATTGGCCGAGCTTCTGCCACTAGAGGAATAGTGTGTATTCCCAGTTCTTTTGGTATTCCTGTCAAATCCTTGTAACTCCATGCAAATACATCTTTGAAATTATTCATGAATGTCATTACCTCGGCGAGAAGAAGAGGGTGGTCCCACAACCAACTTGCCAGTAGAAGATTTTGTGGATTTTCTTCTTCCCCTAAGTTGACTTCTTTAACTGGCTCCAAAATTGCCTCTTCCTCGTCCTTAAACAACATTTGCTTGGTGAATGCTGGACTATCATTGATGGTGATTTCCTGGGTCTTTTCCTGTGTCCATCCCACTGGAACTTCCGCCAGTGGAAAAATGCTTTCCACTACTTCTTCTTTTGTTTGGCTTGATTCAATCCTTTTTCTTCCTTCAACTCCTTTCAAAACTTTACCTCTTCGGAAATCTTTGGCTGGTTCTCCTAATACCACATTAGGTTCATCCTCTTCTTTTTCCTTGATTGCTATTGTAAAGCATGAAACATTGTTGGTCTCCTCAATCCAATCCATGATGTCGCCTAGATCTTCATTAGATATTTCTTCTCCTACATCAACTTGGACTAGGAGGTGGAGTCGCCCAACTGGTTGGAGGTGGAGAAGGCGCCCAATAGGAGGTGGAGTCTCCCAATTGTTTAGAGGTGGAGGTGGAGTCGCCCAATTGTTTGGAGGTGGAGCAGGTGCCCAATTTGGATTAGGAGGTGGAGATGCCCAGGGAGGAGAAGAAGCCCTTTCTTGTCCTGATATTTCTTGATTTTCCAGAACCCATGGTGGAGGAGGTGTGGCCCAAATGTTTGCTCCTTCTTGTATAGTTTGTTGTTCCTCTTCTTCATTGTTATCTTCTTTGTCTTCCTCTGCAGTCTGCTCTGGATGTAGAACAACTTGAGAAGTACCTAGGGCTTCATCTGTTCCTCCTTCCATCTGAAGTTGTCTCATTACCTTGTCTGGTCTGGCCACCCATAAGGTGTCACTACCCCAGTCATGTACATGTACTGCATTACTGTGGCGTAGCCATGGCCTTCCTATCAAAAGAGGAAATCCTCCCTTCACCTTTGGGAGTGTTATTACCACAAAATCCAACACAAATTTTAGCTTATGGATGACGACTTCAACCTTTTCCACTATGCCTAGTGGGCTTACCTTGCTTTGGTCTGCTAATGATACTGTAAAATGAGCATCTTTAGTTGGTTTCAGATTTAGCAATGTCATTGTGTACTCAGGCATCAGATTAATACCAGATCCCCCATCAACTATAAATCCTACCAAGGGAGTTCCCTTGATACTTACAGTCAATCTAGGGCTCTTGTAATCGGTAAGAGGTGCCATCCTAGATGGTTCTGAGCTATAAGTTGAGGGTATAGGTATTTGTTGGGAAATTAGAGAAGTGAAGCCTTGCTCGCCACTTAATATGGTGCCAGGGTCTAACCCATTTATTGCAGCCATTACTTCTCCTCTGAATCCAGAACTCATAGCTAACAAGTTATATAAAGATACTTGTTGGTAGGTGCTCTGTAGGACTTGAACTGCGGTGAGAAAGCCTTCTTGATTGTTCTTTGAAGTAGATCCATTCTGAAAGTGCCTTAGGTCCTCCTTAGATACTGCATAAGCTTTGTCAATAACTTGCTCATTAGTATCTTCATTTCTTCCTACTCTTCCCAGTGAGATTTTCTCCTTGTTTTGGTGGTGGTTGGCTCTCTGAGAAGGTTCATGCTCCATGGTCCTTTTTCCCTTGTCCTTTGATGAATCTGTTACTTCTTTGGCAGCATCTTTCAAAGCTGCCTTCTGTTTTTGTGCCCTAGTCATTACTCCCGGAAGTTCCTCAAGTTGGACTACTCGGGCGCTTGGGGAGCCTACATTGCCCTTATCATTAGATACTGTGATCATATGTAGGGGGCAAGAGTTACCTGGTGTGCTTGTAGACGGCATTGACTTTGGGCAGTCCTTTGTGTAATGATCCCTTGTTTCAGGACAATTTTTGCATGGTAGGGCATCCTCAGGAAGTGAACATTTACTCTGGAAGTGTCCATACTCCCCACATCTGTAACACATTATAGGCCTAGGTGGTCGGTTCTGACGAGGCCTACCTTCTTGCCGTTGAGGTCCTTGATTGGTGTAAAAAGTTGTTACAGGGGGTGTTGTAGTGGATGGTAAGGGTGGTTGCCCTAACAAGGAGGATTGAGCCACTCCTACCCATTGAGCTGCCGGAGGTTGTCCTGGCATCATAGTTTGATTTCCAAGACCCTTCAGAAAATAACAATCCTTGGCCTCATGGCCACCCTTTCCACAAAACTGGCATGTTAGCCTCCTTGGACATTCTTGTGATGTATGTCCCTGAGTACTACAGAGAGAACACCGCAGTCCAGTTCTTACCTCCCTTAATGTTTTGAGTTCTTCAAGCTCTTGTCGTATTTGAGCGAGACCTTCCGAAGTACCCTTGTCCTCTTCTCGATTTCTTTGAAGCTTTAAGGTCTCTAGTTCCTTCCTCAAGGCTGTCACCATGTCTTCATCTTGGGGGAAAGTCTTTCCCAGATGTGCTCCGAAATGAACCCGTGCAGCTTCAATTCTTGTTGCAGCTGCTTCAAATTCTCTCAAAGTGGCATCTGGTCTCAGCAGCTCTCTCAGCTTCTGGTGTGTGGATTTCGGCAAGGCCTTCTCCACCCACTTCTTAACAAGGAAATCCCCTGGTGGTTCCGACAATCTTGCCACAAGTGACCTTGCTCGCGTCATAAGTTCTGAAAATGATTCTCCCATATGCAAGATTAGATTCTCAAGTTCATCTAATGTTCTTTCTGTAGAGTTACCTAGTCGAAATGCGTTTGTGAATTCGGTCCTCAATGCTTCCCATGTTTGGAAATGGTTCTCCGCGTACTTGTTGAACCATTTGTCCGCCAGTCCTTCAAGAGTTGATGGAAAGAGAGCAAGGAATGCGTCGTGTCGTTGCTGTAAGCCCCTACTCTTACAAATTGAAAGAAATCTTCGTACATGATCTTCAGGATCTTCATTAGCACCTCCATGAAATGAAGAAAATCTAATATTTATTCTTGACAAAAGAGTGGAAAGTTCCTCTCCCATAGCTTTATTAAGAAGAGTGTTTTCAGGTAGAGTCTTTTGAGTTTTAGCCTTGTCGTCTAACCCTTCTATTCTAGAGACTAGGCTTGAGACACATAGACTTCTTACGGGTGTTAGGTAAGGATCTTGCCTTCTTCTGTGGTAACTCTTGATTGGTGTCTTCTTAGGGCTTAGCTTCTTCTCCTTGCTAGCTCTGGTGTGGGTCATGGACCATCTTTGGAACTACTTCTGAAGGAGGAAATTACCCCAATGAAGAGGTCGCCCCGGAGGATTCTTCGCCCAAGAAGAGGTTACTTCAGTGGGGGAGGAGGAGTAGACGTCCAAGGAGCCAAGAAGGAGGATAAGGAGGAGTAGTCACCCAAAAAATTAAGAAGGGGAGGAGGAGGAGTCGCCCAAGCCAAGAGCCAAGAGAGGATGAGGAGGAGTAGGTGCCCCAGAAGCCAGGAAGGAGGAGGAGGAGGGTCGCCTAGGAAGCCAAGAGAGGAGGAGGAGTCGCCCAAGACTCCAAAAGAGGAGGAGAGTCGCCCACAGAAATTAAGGAGGATGAGGAGGAGCGGTCGCCCAAGAAGGTAGGAAGGGGGAGGAGGGGGAGAGGTGGCCCTGGGCACTCAATCCCAAATGATTTCTCAAAGGAAAGGGTACTCAATTCTAAGTGATTTCTCAAGTAACCAGAAATCTCCAGAAGCCCTGTTCCACCGTGCGTGCCAAATTTTCACATGTAGGTGGTGAAGTGAAGTGTGTGGGTGCACGAAATGCAAAATGCACTACTCCTGGAGAACATATAAACACATAAACACATTTAAGCACATAAACATGATAGACACATAGCCTCAAGCTTCCATATCATCACTGGAACTACACTTTGAAGAAAGAGACACAGCAGCAGCAAGTATGCAGAATAGAACAAGAGACCACACTAGCTAGAGAGCCAATTGTAACACAATCTGAATAACAGTCATTAGATAATCATACCACAGCTAAGCATACTACTTATCATTCAAACACAAAACAAACAACTGAATACAACCTCCAAGTACTCTCACATAAGTGGCATCAGCAAATAACATAAGAAGCATAAGTAAATCATATGAGCAGGACTCAACCATCTACTAGCTCTCACTCTCAAGCTCTATCTCCTATGGTATATCATATGTCATCTGTCATATGTTTCTCTCTTGAGGTTTCCCCTTTTATAGGAGAGAGGTGAGGAACCGGTTACAATAGGAAAGTCCATTACATGGGAGTAATGGGAAGTTAATGCACTAGGCGGTTTCATTTGTCATCCTGGCCGTCGTCAGTACTTGACTTTGTCATGTAATGATGAGTGGATGGGTCCCACTTGGCCGCTTTGTCAGGTCTGCTCGTCTGGGCATGCCTTGGGCATGCAGTCTCCCAATTCTACCAATTCTACCATCTGGACGTCTTGGTGCCTAACTCCAGATTTTGGACCTCTGGCGCCCAACTCCAGATTTTGGACGTCTTGCGCCCAACTCCAGAATTTGGATGCCTGACGCCCAACTCCAGATTTTGGACGTCTGGCGCCCAATTTGATATTTGGTCCCTTGGTGCCATCCTTTACTCTGTCCTTCAAAAATTTGTTCTACATGTGTGTGGGAATGTCTCCCTTGAGGGATAGTACAAGATATGTGTGATCTTCTCCAATGGGTAAAAAGAAAGAGAGAGAGAGAGAGAGAGAGAGAGAGAGAGAGAGAGAGAGAGAGAGAGAGAGAGAGAGAGAGAGAGAGAGAGAGAGAGAGAGAGAGAGAGAGAGAGAGAGAGAGAGAGAGAGAGAGAGAGAAAAGAAAGAAAGTCATATTAACGTCTTCTGGAGGCCAAACTTGGCCTATGAGACAAAAGCCATGTACAAATGTAGTAACCATGTGTAGAAAATGAAATGAAATGAAATAAACACAAAGCTATCTAGGGCTGGTAAAAGGTTGGGGAGAGGTGGCTCTGACTCGGCAGATAGTGGCCACCTAATATAGGGGGATCCATAATATGAGTGAGCAAAACACCCTAGCTACTGGTGATGGGGGGAGGTGGGTGTAGTATGTGGTACATCGGTGGTGGTTTGAGTGCCTCCTGAAGGAAGACAACCTAGGGGGTGGTGGTACGCCTATGCTCCATCATGTGGTCATAGGCTTTCCTGATGTGTGAGATATCCTCCTGATATAGTCGTGGTCGACGATATCCTACCATGCGTGGTCGTCGTCGTGCGCTATGTGCTGCTGCCTGGTGGAGCGTGAGCCCTATAGAAGGACCTCCCTGATGTAGTTCTGCTCGCTGAAAGAACTGGGTAATGGTCTGCTGGGTACTCACCCGTGGCTGATGTGTGGGCTGTAGTGACCGCTCTCGCCTCTCGTATGTTGCTCTGAGGAAGCGTCCCAAGCGTCGCTGGTCTCCCATAGTCATGCACAACTAGAGTGACTCCTCTAGCTGGAACTGTGCGCGTAGGTCTAAGTATGCTCGGCATCTGATAACAAAATGCTCCTCACTCTCTACCTCTGTCTGGCATATTGGGCACCACCTCTCCTCACGGGGGACTCCCCTGGACCGACCCCTCTCAATCTCGAGCTGATGTGATGAGACCCGGAGCTGCCCAATGACTACTCGGAGATGGTGGGGAAGGTATGTCTGCATGTATCTCGGGATCTCGATGAAGCCCGCGTCCAATATGTGTAGAAAATGCTCTCGGTAACAGAGCATTTTCGGTGGCAATGTATCCCTAGGGCTCACCCACGTCCTCTGTATGTATGTATGCCATATCTCCTGATGAATGACCCTATTCCTCTCTTGATGAGAGAGCGAGTAGGTGGGTGCATGTGAGTCGTACTGTAGTGGTGGTAGCCTGTCTATGTCAAAGCCATGGTGGGCCAGCCAGTCTCGTGTCTGTGCATACCATGAGGAGGTGTCTCCTGCTAATGCCATATCACGTGATGCTCGGAAAGCACGATAAGCAATGCGCTCTCTGCCCATGCTCCGAAGTCTGTGTAATAGGCATACTGTTTGGAACAACGCCTCAACTAGCATCGGTGGTGCAGCGAGCTCTTCTCTAATGATATCATGTGGTACCGAAGGCTTGCTGCGGATAAGTTTGGCAATCATGAGGATCTGTGGCCTCTCTAATGCTGTCCATACTGATGTCGCTAATCCCGGCTCCCATATGGCTGCCCCATACATGAGCGCTGGCGTAACCAAAGTGTCAAAGAGCCACCCCTTTGTGCGGGGCTCCTGAAAATATGCATGGTGGCATTGTCTCTCCATCAAAGCTAGTGTTGCGTACCCACGTGTGATGCGGTCCCGAGCTGCCTCAGACATAGAGAAGACCCCTGATGCTGCTGTAAATGTCCCTCCCAAGTAAACATATGATCCGACCACCTCCATCGGTCCACCTGCTTCTGTGAACAAACTATGTCTCCGTACCTGTGCAGATGTATGAAAGATCATGACCTTGGTTTTACCAAGGTTCACAGATAACCCTCTCTGTCTGCAAAAGTCATCTAGGCCATGTAGATGATGCTGTAGACCTTCTGCAGACTCTGAAACCAATACAATATCATCAGCGTATAAAAGAATATGGACAGTGGATCCCCGTACCTCAATGCCATCCCCCCCTGCTGCTGTATGAAGTCCACTATCTCATCAATGTAGAGACCAAAGAGGGTGGGTGAAAGAGGGCATCCTTGCTTCAGCCCGATAGTGCTAGCAAGTGTATCAGATAAGCCCCATGGGCATCTGACTCTACCAGATACTCTCTCGTATAAGGCATAGATCCCCCATATCATCTCCTCCGGAGCTCCGATATCAAGTAGTCGTCTGAAGAGCCGGTCGGTCGAGAGAAAGAAAGAAAGAAAGAAAGTCATATTAACGTCTTCTGGAGGCCAAACTTGGCCTATGAGACAAAAGCCATGTACAAATGTAGTAACCATGTGTAGAAAATGAAATGAAATAAACACAAAGCTATCAAGGGTTGGTAAAAGGCTGGGGAGAAGTGGCTCTGACTCAGCAGATAGTGGCCACCTAATACAGGGGGATCCATAATATGAGTGAGCAAAACACCCTAGCTACTGGTGATGGGGGGAGGTGGGTGTAGTATGTGGTACATCGGAGGTGGTCTGAGTGCCTCCTGAAGGAAGACAACCCAGGGGGTGGTGGAACGCCTATGCTCCATCATGTGGTCGTAGGCTGTCCTGATGCGTGAGATATCCTCCTGATATAGTCGCGGTCGACGATATCCTACCATGCGTGGTCGGCGTCGTGCTCTCTGTGCTACTGCTTGGTGGAGTGTGAGCCCTCTTGGACCTCTCTGATCTAGCTCCGCTCGCTGAAAGAACTGGGTAATGGTCTGCTGGGTACTCACCCGTGGCTGATGTGTGGGCTGTAGTGACCGCTCTCGCCTCTCGTATGCTGCTGTGAGGAGAGAGAGAGAGAGAGAGAGAGAGAGAGAGAGAGAGAGAGAGAGAGAGAGAGAGAGAGAGAGAGAGAGAGAGAGAGAGAGAGAGAGAGAGAGAGAGAGAGAGAGAGAGAGAGAGAGAGAGAGAGAGAGAGAGAGAGATTTTAACGTCTATTAGAGACCAAAATCGGCCTATGAGACAAAACATATACATCAATATGATCCAATCCACTGTGATCCCAAAAGGAAAATAAAATGTGGGTGCAAAACAAAATATAGAAGGAGTGGATAATAGCTGGCATCAAGGGTATGGGGTGCTATGGGTATGCACTCTATATGCTCAATAGGTTATGTACAAATATATGCATAGGGAGGGGAGGCTCGGTGGTGTCATAACTCTCTAAGTGCCTGGAGTGGGTGTAGGATATAGTGCATCGGTGGGTAAGGCATCGTGGCGATCCTCAAAATGCTTTGCACATCGAGATTGACAGGAGTGCGCTGCTAACGTCTCCCTATCTCCATGTCATGGCGTGCGTGAATCGCCTGAATCTCTCTCTGGTGGGGACGGGCTCTCCGGAGTGGGGGTCTCGGTCGTCGGAATTGTCGTCTAAGCTCCTCTGCTCTCTGTAATGTGACACCCTGCGTCGAGCTTGGTCCTCGGGTGGCTGTGGGTCTGAAAAAATCTCTAATAGAAGTCTGGGGGGCCAAGTGTATGTCCATCCATTGTTGGAGAAGTGATGCACGGCGGTGCTAGAGCTCTACTAGGAAGCGACCTAGAGGGCGCTTGTCCTCTGTCTCCAATAAAGCCCTGATCTCTCTGGGCCCCCTGAAGAGCTGTGGGTAGCGGTCTCTGATGTCCTCGTATGCTTGGCATCTACATGTGTAGTACTCCTCGTCCTCCACCTCCTCTCGGCATATCCTGCATAATTCTCGTCCTTGGGGGTATGTGTCGCTTGCCCAACCTCAATCTCGAGCTGGTGTGATGATACTCTGAGTTGCCCAATCGCCACTCTCTCTGCTGGAGCCATGTATGTATCCATGTATCGTGGCTCTGGATGAAACCATCCGTTGTCACAGTAAGGAAGTGCTCTCTGTAGTGTTGCCTCTTTGTGGGAAGAGGCTCCCGTGGTGCTATCCATGTCTCCCTGATGTGTATCTGTAGTAGGTCTTGACGAATGATCTTGTTCCTCTCCGAACGAGAGAGGCTAATGTAGGGGGAAGAGAGGTCATACTGAAAGGGAGATCAGTAATGCTCATGCCATGGTATGCTAACCATCGGTAGGTCTTTGCATAGCATACTCTCTCATGCCATTTCTCTGCCAAATGTCTAGAGCTCTCAAATGCAAGCCTGGTGAGTCGGCTGGTGGGGAGCTCTCTGACTCTCAGAATAAAGGTCACCAACTGAAAGAGGGCCTCCACTAGCATTGGTGGCGTGCCAAGCTCAGCTCGTATAATGTTGTGTGGAACGGAGGGCTTGTTGCGGAGCAAGCGTGAGATCATGGTGACCTGGGACCTCTCAATCCGCATCCACATCGCCTCCGTGATCCCTGGTGGCCATACTGCTGCTGCGTACATCAATGCGGGTGTCACTAGAGTATCAAAGAGCCACCCCTTAGTCCAGGGCTCTTGAAAATGTGCTTGAAAGGTGACACCTAAGTAGACATAGGAGTCCACTACCTCTATCTGTCCTCCAGCTCCGGTGAAAGAGGCGCGATGGCGTACTGTCCTTGAGGTATGGAAGATCATGACCTTGGTCTTGCCAAGGTTCATGTGAGTCCTCTCTCCAAGCAGAAGGTATCGAGCGCCTGTAAATGTGACTATAGCCCCTCCTGTGACTCTGAGAGAGAGAGAGAGAGAGAGAGAGAGAGAGAGAGAGAGAGAGAGAGAGAGAGAGAGAGAGAGAGAGAGAGAGAGAGAGAGAGAGAGAGAGAGAGAGAGAGAGAGAGAGAGAGAGAGAGAGAGAGAGAGAGAGAGAGAGAGAGAGAGAGAGAGAGAGAGAGAGAGAGAGAGAGAGAGAGAGAGAGAGAGAGAGAGAGAGAGAGAGAGAGAGAGAGAGAGAGAGAGAGAGAGAGAGAGAGAGAGAGAGAGAGAGAGAGAGATTTTACGTCTATTAGGAGGCCGAATTCGGCCTATGAGACAAAACGATGTACATGGGTGTATCTTCTGTCTATCAGAGAAGATAAAAGTGCTTGAAAAAACTGGTAAAGGTGATACATATCTCCATGATATGCATGTGGAGATACCCATGAAAGTGGGGGGGGGGGGGGGGGGGGGGGGGGGTGTATGGAGTGCGATATCTATGATAGACTATAGTCTTTATGCAAAGGGGTAGTACAACAAGCATGAGAATGCATCTGAAAAAGACTAACTAGCTCCATCCTGTGCTAGTGGGCGGGTGTAAGATGTGATACATAGGTGGAGGTGGAGTCAGGGCCATCGTGATAGCTGCAGCAGGATCAGCCATCATCTGGAATCGTCTCTCCTCCATGGCACGATGGTGACGAGCCTGGATCTCTGCAATCTGATGTCGGTGAAGTCTCGGGGCCCGATATCCTCTAGCACGGGGTCGTCTCCTAGCTCGAGAAGTCTGCGCCTGCTGAAGAGTCACCCCTCTCGGTGTGTGGGCTGAGGGGGGGAGGGCTGCAGCACGTCGTGGAATAAAGAACTCAGTGAGCTGACTCTGTCTCCCTCCTGTATGGGCTGCTACAGTAGGCTGGGGTAGGGAATCTCTGTGACTCTGTATCTCTAGTAGGAATCGCCCAACCTGTCGCTGGTCTCTAGAGTCCATGATCTCTCGGAGGGTGGGCTGCCCTGTAAATAGAGTCCTGTATCTCCCTCTGATGCCATCATATGCACTACATCTGCATACAAAGTGTTCCTCATCCTCCATCTCTACTCTGCAAACCCTGCATATCCGCTCCTCTTTGGGAATGTCTGCAGCTCTGCCCGTCTCAATCTCTAGTCTATGTGATGAGACTCTCAACTAGCCAATCGCAACCCTCGAGCTATGAGGCATGTAAGTATCCATGTAACGTGGCCGCCGGATGAAACCGTCCGCTAGTATGTCTAAGAACTGGTCTCGATAGTGCGATAGTCTCGATCCCATGTGTGGTGTGTGCCATGTCTGACTAATGTAGAGCTGCCAAAGATCCTCTCATGATGAGAGAGGTGGATGTGAGGTGAATCTGGGTCGTACTGAAAAGGTGGCAATCTGTCCATATCAAGCCCATGACTATCAAACCATACTCTAACTTGAGTGTACCAAGCTCTCTCATATCTTGACTCTGATATCTGTATAGATGCCTCAAAAGCTCTGTGTGTGAGTTTGTCTGTAGGGAGCTCCCTCATCCTCTGAATAAAGCAGATAGTTTGGAATAGTGCATCTACTACCATGGGTGGTGCAGCTAGCTCTGCCCTGATGATGTCATGTGGTACCGACTGTTTCCCGCGAAATAGTCGCGAGATCATACGTACATGTGGCCCCTCGATCGCACTCCACTGGGTGACTCTGAGGCCTAGGGCCCAAACTCTCGCAGCATACATCCTGCTCCATTCCTCACCATGGGGGATGTGTGGAAGATCATGACCTTGGTCTTGCCAAGGTTTACTGTCAAGCCCCGCTGTGTACAAAACTTATCCAGGGCATCCAAAGTGGCGCTGTTATCCCTCGGGTGACTCTGAAATCAATACAATGTCATCGGCATATAACAAAATGTGGACATGTGTATCTGCGAGGTCTCCACCCTCTCCTCCAGCTCTGAGAATGTAGTCCTCAATCTCGTCGATGTAGAGACCAAATAGAGTGGGGGAGAGTGGGCAGCCTTGCTTAACACCGATGGTGCTAGCAATGGCCTCAGATATACCTCTTGGACATTGTACCCTCCCAGTCACCCGCTCATAGAGTGCATAGATGGCCCAAATCATCCCTGATGGTACTCCCTAGCTCTAGAGGCGTCGGAAGAGTCTCTCTCGTGGCACAGTATCAAAAGCTTTGCGGAAGTCCACAAAGCAACAATATAATCTCTTCTTCTGCACCCTTGCCCCATCAATGAGGCAGCGCAAAACGAAGATGTGATCAATAGTAGAGAAAGCTCGACGAAAACCTGCCTGGCCTCGTGCTCGTAGCCCCTGAGTCTCTGCATATGAGCTGAGCTCTGCCTCAAGTATGGCACCGTATAGTTTGGCCATGGTGTGGCCAATCATGATGGTCCTGTAGTTCCCTGGGTCCAGGGTGTCGCTAGATTTGTGATAGGCACAATGGTGTGCATAGTCCACTCCTCTGGGAAGCCCTCCCCTATAGCCCGGTTGAAGACATGTGCAATCAACGGGGCTATAGTGGAGGCTGCGTATAGGAGATGCTCGCTCTGCAATCCCGTATGGTCTGTCGAACGTCCATGTCGTAGTCGTCCTATGGCCCTCTCAACCATCTTTGCTGTGAAGAGAGAACTAGTAGGGCGAGGCTCAAGTGGCTCGGCAATGGGAGGCTGCCCAGGTACCTCATATAGTCTCTCAGCATAATCATGCCATGTGTGTAGGTCCCCAATAGGTGTGGTCGGGCGTGGCTGTCGTAGGGTACTCCATGCTGTAGCACTGTCCATACTCATAAAGAGATGATATAGCTCAAGCTCCTGTGCCTCCTCAAAGGTTCGCCTCTTTTGACGTGTGAGGGTCTTCATCCATCCCCTTGCCTCTCTCTCTGTGATCTCTCCCAATGCTCGCTGAGCTCGTAGTCGGCGGTAAAGGTCTTTGCATTCCTCATCATACCAGCGATGTTGTGGCATAGTCCCAGGAGGAGGTGTGTGACAAGAATGGATGCTGTGTGGGAAGGAGCTGATGGCTGATGTATGAAGGACTGATGCTATCTGTGAGGTGAGTAGGGATAGTGGAGTGTCAGGATGGAGCAAGAGAAGATCCTTCTCGACTCGAGCCGCATATATGTGAGCTAGCTCATGTGTGAAATGGATGGTGGTGTGTGGGATGCGTGCTGTAGGTGTGGGTGTAGGGATGTCTCCCTTGAGGGAGAGTGCGAGGTACGTGTGATCGGCCCCAATGGCTATGTGTGGGATGGTCAATGAGGTAAGAAGGTGGATGGCCTCTCTGGATCCCATGACGTAATCTACTCTACTCCCCCCGCCATCTGCGACTGAGTGTGTTATGCATGTCAATCCTCCTGATGTAGGCCACTGAGCCATCCCGTTATTGATAACGAGGTTATGTCGAGAGCCTAATATGAGTAGGTGAGTGCCATAGTGATTTTGTGTAGAGTCAGCTGAAGCTCGAGCTGGAGACTCATCCTCTATGGTATGCAATATCTATGGGTCGTCTGGGTCAAATATCTCACACTGATGATTGCCTGTCCTGGCATTGAAGTCTCCCATAAGGAAGACTTCCCCTAATGCAGAGTACTCTGTAATCTCTTCTGACAAACAAGTGTATGGTGAGTCCTCCTCTCGATCGATGATAGCGAACCGCGAGCTAGAAGGAGCAAAGGAGCATAACGCTATGAAGATAATCCGCTCCTGTGAGAGCTTGAGCCGAATCCAAAGATATATGGCCTGTGAGTCATGTGCGACTATCTGTATCCTGCTCTGAAGTCCATCTTTGAAGAGTATGGCTACTCCTCCTGACCCTCTGGTGGTGTGCTGACGTGTACACTCTCTGTATGTGGACTCCCACTGGAAACCGTGGACTCGAGGTAGGCTCCAGTCTTGGCTCTCATGTGTCTCTGTTAGCATAATGATGTCTCTACCTTTGCGCACCTCTTCTAACCTCTCCGGGTGTGTCCATAGATCTCCATTGCAGTTCCAAACTGCAAGGTGTATCTCCTCGAGTGTCTCACAGGCCGCGAATCCCTATGGGATGACCTTGCCATCAATGATGACACGACCATCTCTGTATGAAGCCTTTTTCCCCTCTTTGCGAGCTTGGTGTACTCTCGGCATGCATGCACGAGGATGTGCTACTTGCATGGGCGTGAGATCATCATCAAGGTAGATGGGGGGGCCATCAAGTGCTCTCAAAATCACCCTCTTGCGAAGGAAAGTAGATCTTACATTTTTGGAGGGGAAGTGTAGAATGAGAGCTCTCTTTTTCGTGGGGTCTCTCCCTGTTCTCCAAGACTTGATGAACGGGGGGGACTCCTCTTTGTAGCCGAGCATCTTGCATTATGTCTTCCCATCGGACTCGGGGGTAGAGCCCTCTTTTTCTACAATGCCGGTGATGCGTACATTGAGACGACGGGCTTGTCTCATCTTTTCCTCCTCAATGGTGGTGTGCACGATGAGGGCTTCTTCCTTTTGTGCTTCCTCTTTGGCTTCTTTTTTGATGTTCTTCCTCACTATGTCGATCCACCCTTCTTTGGTAGCTTCTAGTTTGTTTTCCATGTTCACAGTCAAGGCTTTGGTGAGTTCTTCTTTGAGAGCTTCTGTCTTGTTCATATTAATCTCTCCCTCTTCGGGTGTGAGAGACCATCGAAGCTTTGAGGAGCTCCAATGCCTCTTTCATGGTTGCTCTCTCCTTAGCCCATTCTTCTTTTTCTCTCTTGCTCTCCCTCTCCCACTCTTCTTTCTCTTTCTTCCATGTTTCCCTCTCCTTATGATATGTTTCGACTTCTTTCTCGAGCTTTGAGAGGCGGTTGATGATGGTTGTGATAGTGGAGTCAACCATCTTCTTGTTTTCTTTGATAACTATGGTCAATTTGTCCTCCATTTTTATCACACAGAGAGAGAGAGAGAGAGAGAGAGAGAGAGAGAGAGAGAGAGAGAGAGAGAGAGAGAGAGAGAGAGAGAGAGAGAGAGAGAGAGAGAGAGAGAGAGAGAGAGAGAGAGAGAGAGAGAGAGAGAGAGAGAGAAAGTCATATTAACGTCTTCTGGAGGCCAAACTTGGCCTATGAGACAAAACCATGTACAAGTGTAGTAACCTTGTGTAGAAAACGAAATGAAATAAAAAGTACTCGCTACACAAAGCTATATAGAACTGGAGAAGGCTGGGGAGACGTGGCTCTGACTCTGCAGATAATGGCCACCTAATACATGGGAGATCCATAATGTGAGTGAGTAAAATACCCTAGCTACTGGTGATGGGCTGGCGGTGGATGTAGTATGTGGTATATCGGTGGTGGTTTGAGTACCTCCTGAAGGAAGACAACCCAGGGGGTGGTGGTACGCCTCTGCTCCATCATACGGTCGTGGGCTGTCCGGATGCGTGAGATATCCTCCTGATATAGTCGTGGTCGACAATATCCAAGCATGTGTGGTCGGCGTCGTGCTCTCTGTGCTGATGCCTGGTGGAGCGTGAGCCCTATAGATGGACCTCTCTGATGTAACTCAGCTCGCTGAAAGAACTGAGTAATGGTCTGTTGGGTACTCACCTGTGTCTTATGTGTGGGCTATAGTGACCGCTCTCGCCTCTCGTATGGTGCTGTGAGGAAGCGTCCCAAGCGCCGCTGATCTCCCATAGTCATGCAGAGCTGGAGTGACTCCTCTATCTGAAACTATGCTCGTAGGTCTAAGTATGCCGGGCATCTGACAACAAAATGCTCCTCACTCTCTACCTCTGTCTGGCATACTGGGCACCACCTCTCCCCACGGGGGACTCCCCTGGATCGGCCCCTCTCAATCTCAAGCTGATGTGATGAGACTCGGAGCTTACCAATGACAATGCGAAGGTGGTGGGGTAGGTATGTCTGCATGTATCTCGGAATCTCGATGAAGCCCTCGTCCGATATATGTAGAAAATGCTCACGGTAATAGAGCATTTTCGGTCGCAATGTACCCCTTGGGCTCACCCATGTCCTCTGTATGTATGTATGAAATATCTCCAGACGAATGACCCTATTCCTCTCCTGGTGAGAGAGCGAGTAGGTGGGTGCATGTAAGTCATACTGTAGTGGTGGTAGCCTGTCTATGTCAAAACCATGGTGGGCTAGCCAGTCTCGTGTCTGTGCATACCATGAGGAGGTGTCGCCTGCTAATGCCATATCACGTGATGCCTGGAAAGCACGATAAGCAATGCGCTCTGTATCCATGCTCCGAAGTCTGTGTAGAAGGCATACTGTCTGGAATAGTGCCTCAACTAGCATCGGTGGTGCAGCGAGCTCTGCTCTAATGATATCATGTGGTACTGAAGGTTTGATGCGAATAAGTCTGGCAATCATGAGGATCTGTGGCCTCTCCAATGCTGTCCATACTGATGTAGCTAACCCCGGCCCCCAAATGGCTGCCCCATACATGAGCGCTGGCATAACCAAAGTGTCGAAAAGCCACCCCTTTGTGCGGGGCTCGTGAAAATATGATTGGTGGCACCGTCTCTCCATCAAAGCTAGTGCTGCGTACCCACGTGTGATGCGATCACGGGCTGCCTGAGACATAGAGAAGATCCCTGATGCTGCTGTAAATGTCACTCCCAAGTAAACATATGATCCGACCACCTCGATTGGTCCGCGTGCTGCTGTGAACAAACTATGCCTGCGTACCTGTGCTGATGTATGAAAGATCATGACCTTGGTTTTACCAAGGTTCACAGATAAGCCTCTGTGTCTGCAGAAGTCATCTAGGCCATGTAGATGATGCTGTAGACCTTCTCCAGACTCTGAAACTAGTACAATATCATCAGCATATAATAGAATATGAATAGTTGACCCGCGTACCTCAATGCCATCACCTCCCTGCTGCTGTATGAAGTCCACTATCTCATCAATGTAGAGACCAAAGAGGGTCGGTGAAAGAGGGCACCCTTGCTTCACGCCGATAGTGCTAGCAAGTGGATCAGATAAGCCCCCTCGACATCTGACTCTACGTGATACGCTCTCGTACAAGGCGTAGATCCCCCATATCATCTCATCTGGGGCTCCGATATCAAGCAGTAGCCTAGCCTGAAGAGACGGTCCCTGGGGACAGTGTCAAATGCTTTGCGGAAGTCCACAAAGCAGCAATATAGTCTCCTCTTCCTCACCCTTGCCCGGTCGATCAGGCATCTCAAGGTGAAGATGTGGTCAATGGTAGAGTAATCTCGTCTGAAACCTGCCTGTCCAGGAGCCCTGATACTCTTCCTCTCAGCGAGAGTACTCATCTCTATCTCTAGGTCCACCCCATATAACTTGGCCAATATAGGGCCAATCATGATCGTCCTGTATGTAGTTGGATCCGTAGTATCACCCGACTTATGAATGGGCACTATGGTGGGTAATGAGTGGTGCGAGAGTCGTGCCTCCGTAGATAAGGTGCTCTGCCTGTAAACCGAAATGGTCATGGGCCCTGCCATGCCGTAGACGGGCAATAGCTCTTCCCACCATAGTGGGTGTGAAGAAGTCAGAGGTAGTGGGACGTGAGCTCTGTGGCCTGGGAATAGGGGGCTGGTCTCGGATCTCGTATAGGCTCCGTGCACCTCCTTCTTGTTTTCTTTGATAACTATGGTCAATTTGTCCTCCATTTTTATCAGAGAGAGAGAGAGAGAGAGAGAGAGAGAGAGAGAGAGAGAGAGAGAGAGAGAGAGAGAGAGAGAGAGAGAGAGAGAGAGAGAGAGAGAGAGAGAGAGAGAGAGAGAGAGAGAGAGAGAGAGAGAGAGAGAGAGAGAGAGAGAGAGAGAGAGAAGAAAGAGAGAGAGAGAGAGAGAGAGAGAGAGAGAGAGAGAGAGAGAGAGAGAGAGAGAGAGAGAGAGAGAGAGAGAGAGAGAGAGAGAGAGAGAGAGAGAGAGAGAGAGAGAGAGAGAGAGAGAGAGAGAGAGAGAGAGAGAGAGAGAGAGAGAGAGAGAGAGAGAGAGAGAGAGAGAGAGAGAGAGAGAGAGAGAGAGTTTTTACGTCTATTAGGAGGCCGAACTCAGCCTATGAGACAAATTGATGTACGTGGGTGTGTCTTCTAACAATTGGAAAAGATAAAAGTGCTGAAAAAACTGGTAAAGCTGATATAGATCTCCGTAGTATGCATGTGGAGGTACCCATGAAAGTGGGCGGTGTATGGAGTGCGATATCTATGATAGTCTATATGCAAAAGGGTAGTACAACAAGGCATGAGAATGCATTTGAATTGCCTAACTAGCTCCATCCTGTACTGGTGGGCGGGTGTAAGATGTGGTACATAGGTGGAGGTGGAGTCAAGGTTGCCCTGATGGGTGCAGCGGGATTGCGCTGATGGGTAGAGCGGGATCGCCCTGATGGCTGGAGCAGGATTGCCCCGATGGCTGCAGTGGGATCAGCCATCATTTGGGATCATCGCTCATCCATGGCACGATGGTCACGAGCCTGGATCTCCGCAATTTGGTGTCAGTAAAGTCCCGTGTGTATCTTATAGCATTGGGCCATCTCCTAGCTCGAGAGGTCTGAGCCTACTAAAGAGTCACCCCTCTCAGTGTGTGAGCTGAGGGGGAGAGGGCTGCCGAACGTTGTGGAACAAAGAAATCAGTGAGCTGAATCTGTCTCCCTCCTGTCTAGGTTGCCGCAATAGGTTGGAGTTGGGAATCTTTGTGACTCTGTATCTCTTGTAAGAATCGCCCGAGTTGTCGTTGGTCTCTAGAGTCCATGATCTCTCGGAGGGTGGGCTTCCCTGTAAACAGAGTCTGGTATCTGCCTTTGATGTCATCATATGCACTACATCTACATACAAAGTGCTCCTCATCCTCCATCTCTACTATGCGTACCTTGCATATCCGCTCCTCTCTGGGAATGTCTGCAGCTCTTCCCGTCTCAATCTCTAGTCGGTGTGATGAGACTCTCAACTTCCAATCGCTATCCTTGAGCTATGAGGCATGTAAGTATCCATGTAGTGCGCTCCATTCGTGACCATGGGGGAGGTGTGGAAGATCATGACCTCGGTCTTGCCAAGGTTTATTGTCAAGCCCCTCTGTGTACAAAACTCATCTAGGGAATCCAAGTGGCATTATAATCCCTCAGGTGACTGTGAAATCAATACAATGCCATCGGCATAATGTGGACATGTGTACGTGCGAGGTCTGCACCCTCTACTCGAGCTAGAAGAATGTAGTCCTCAATCTCGTCGATGTAGAGACCAAATAGAGTGGGGTAGAGTGGACAGCCTTGCTTAACATCGATGGTGCTAGCAATGGAGTCAGATATACCTCTTGGACATTGTACCCTCCCAGCATCTGTTCATAGAGTGCATAGATGGCCCAAATCATCCCTGATGGTACTCCCAAGCTTTGGAGGTGTCGGAAGAACCTCTCTCGTGGCATTGTATCAAAAGATTTGCGGAAGGCCACAAAGCAGCAATATAATCTCTTCTTCCGCACTCTTGCCTCATCAATGAGACAACACAAAATGAAGATGTGATCAATAGTGGAGAAAGCTCGTCAAAAACCTGCCTAGCTTCGTGCTCGTAGTCCCTCTGTCTCTCCATATGAGCCGAGCTCTTCCTCAAGTATGGCACTGTATAGTTTGGCAAGGGTGTGGCCAATCATGATGGTCCTGTAGTTCCCTGGGTCCAAGGTGTAACCAGATTTGTGGATAGGCACAATGGTGTGCCTAGTCCACTCCCCGGGGAAGCCCTCCCCTATAGCCTGGTTGAAGACATGTGCAATCAACGGGGCTATAGCGGAGGCTTCATATATGAGATGCTCGATCTTCAATCCCGTGTGGTCTGTCGAACGTCCATGTCGTAGTTGCCTTATGGCCATCTCAACCATCTTTGCTGTGAAGAGAGAAGAACTAGTAGGGCGAGGCTTAAGTGGCTGGGTAATGGGAGGTTTCCCAGGTACCTCATATAATCTCTCAGCATAATCATGCCATGTATGTAGGTACCCAATAGGTGTGGTGGGGTGTGGCTCTCGTAGGGTATGCCATGCTGCAACACTATCCATACTCATAAAGAGGTGGTATAGCTCAAGCTACTCAAAGGCTCGTCTCTTCCAGATGAAGTCCCCTTGCCTCTCTCTCTCTGTGATCTCTCCCAAGACTTCATCTGTCCCCTTGCCTCTCACTCTCTCTCTCTGTGATCTCTCCCAATACTCGCTGAGCTCCTAGTTTGTAGTAAAGATCTCTCCATTCCTCATCATAACAGCAATGTTGTGGCATAGTCCCGGGAGGAGTTGTATGACCAAAATGGATGATGTGTGGGAAGGAGCTGATGGCTTATGTTTGAAGGACCGAAGCTATCTTTGAGGTGAGTAGGGGTAGTGGAGTGTGAGGATGAAGCAAGAGAAGATCCTTTTCGACTTGAGCCGCATATATGTGAGCTAGCTCGTGTGTGAAGTGGATGGTGGTGTGTGGGATGCGTGTTGTGGTGCATGTAGGGGTGTCTCCCTTGAGGGAGAGCATGAGGTATGGGTGATCAGCCCCAATGGGTATGGGTGGGATGGTGAATGGCCTCTCTGGATCCCATTAGGTAATCTACTGTACTTCACCTGCCAACTGTGACCGAGCGTGGTATGCATGTCAATCCTCCTGAGGTAGGCCAATGAGCCATCCCGTTATAGATAACGAGATTATGTCGCAAGCCTAGTCTGAGTAGATGATTGTCATAGTGAGTGTGCGTAGAGTCAGTTGAAGCTCGAGCTCTAGACTCATCCTCTATGGTATGCAGTATCTCTAGGTCTTCTTGGTCAAATATTTGAGAGTGATCATTGCCTGTCTTGGCATTGAAGTCTCCCATAAGGAAGACTTCCCCTAATGCAGAGTGCACTGTAATCTCTTTTGACAAGCAAGTGTATGGTGAGTCCTCCTCTCGATCTATGATAGCAAACTGTGAGCTAGAAGGAACAAAGTAGCATAATGCTATGTAGATGATCCGCACCTATGAGAGCTTGAGTCGAATACAAAGATATCTGGCCTGTGAATCACGTGCGATTATTTGTATCTTGTTCTGAAGTCCATCTCTAAAGAGTATGTCTACTCCTCCTCACCCTCTGGTGGTGTGTTGACGTGTGCACTCTCTGTATGTGGACTCCCACCGAAACCGTGGACTCTATGTAGGCTTGAGTTTTGGCTCTCATGTGTCTCTGTCAGCATAATGATGTCTCTGCCTCTTCTGATCTCTTCCAATCTCTCTGGGTGTGTCCATAGATCTCCATTGCCGTTCCAAATTGCAAGGTGTATCTTCTTAAGTGTCTTACAGGTTGGGAATCCCTATGGGATGGCCCTTCCATCAATGATGACATGACCATCTCTGTATGAAGCCTTTTTTCCTTCTTTGCGAGCTTGGTGTACTCTCGGCATGCATGCACGGCAATGTGCTACTTGAACATCAAGTGCTCTCAAAATCACCCTCTTGTGAAGGAAAGTAGATCTTACATTTTCGGAGGGGAAATGTAGAATGAGAGCTCTCTTCTTCGTGGGGTCTCGCCCCGTTCTCTAGGACTTGATGAACGGGCTGGACTCCTCTTTGTAGCCGAGCATCTTGCATAGTGTCTTCCCATCGGACCGGGGGTAGAGCCCTCTTTTTCTACAATGCCCGTGATGTGTACATTGAGACGATGGGCTTGTCGCATCTTCTCTTCCTCGATGGTGGTATGCACGATGAGAGTTTCTTCCTTTTGTGCTTCTTCTTTGGCTTCTTTTTTGATGTTCTTCTTCAATATGTCGATCCACCCTTCTTTGGTAGCTTCTAGCTTGTTTTCCATGCTTGCGGTTAAGGCTTTGGTGTGTTCTTCCTTGAGAGCTTCTGTTTTGTTCATATTAATCTCTCCCTCTTCGGGTGTGAGAGAGACCATCGAAGCTTTGAGGAGCTCCAATTCCTCTTTTATGTTTGATGTCTCCTCAGCCCATTCTTCTTTTTCTTTCTTGTTCTCCCTCTCCCTCTCTTCTGTCTCTTTTTTCCATGTTTCCCTCTCCTTATGATATGTTTCTACTTCTTTCTTGAGCTTTGAGAAGCGGTTGATGATGGTCGTGGTAGTGGAGTCCACCATCTTTTTGTTTTCTTTGATAGCTATGGTCAGTTTGTCTTCCATTTTCATCAAATCCTCCTTCTTAGCCGTAGGGGTCATGGTGTTAGAAGATGGAAAAATGGTCAGTGTGCTGAGCCCAAATTCTTGCAATGAAGACGGGAGCGCGCCCGATGCGTGATGGAGCAAGGGTGGGAGTGGCTGATAACTGTTGGCAATAGTTATTAGTTCGTGGTAAGGACACTCTACAAAGTGCTACGAAGTGAAAAGGTTCAAGTTCAGGTAGGGAACTCTACAAAGTGCTACGAAGTGAAAAGGTTCAGGTTCAGGCAGGGACACTCTACAAAGTGCTACGAAGTGAAAAGGTTCAGGTTCAAGTAGGCCCCAGAGACACTACAAAGTGCTACAAAGTGAAAAGGTTCAGGTTTAGGGAGGGACACTCTACAAAGTGCTACAAAGTGAAAAGATTCAGGTTTAGGCAGGGACACTCTACAAAGTGCTATGAAGTGAAAAGGTTCAGGTTCAGGCAGGGACACTCTGCAAAGTGCCATATGTACATACGGATATGGGAGGTTATTTCATTTGTGACCATTCTATCGACTTTTAGGTATATTTGAATTCTTAATTATTAAGTCTTGATTTATTTGTGACTACATAGTACATTGATGATTAATAATTTATTTATGATTACATTGATGATTGTATAATGGTTTTTTGCTTTTATAAATTTTTAACGTAGATATCATAATGTGATGGAGTTAGCGGAGTTTCGATGGCAGTTTTTATCGTGACCGATTCATAGTTTTGCAGCACTTTCTCCTTTACTTTAAGGGTCTATGTTTATGGTCTCAACCACACATGCGACATATGAAGGACTTATACATGGAGCACATTATGAGTTCTGATCAGCAAGAGTTATTTGATAATGATTTTTCAGCCTATACGAGCAATGTTGATATTGCCTATGCTAGATCCACCTCATTGAGACCAGATGTCACATCTCGACCTCTTGAGTGGTGGAATCATTATGGTTATGGTCACCTTACCATTGCAACATATGTGCTCAGGGTCTTGTCAAAGGTATAGTGTAAATGATAATTATAATCCAATATTCATGAATAATAAATTTTAATGATCAATGATAATTGTCGGATTGCTCTTCTAGCCCATGTGAGCGGAATTGGAGTGCATTCTCCTTAGTGCACACCAAGCTCTGCAATTGTTTGAGTGTGGAGCAGTTACATCGTATGATCTTTTTGAAGGTCAATTTATGACTTTTATGTACATTACGATCTCTTAGAAGTTCGAGGCATGCAATAATTTTGATAATTAAAATTGGTGTAAATATTTACTAACTTATTCTTATGTGATAAATTATAATATTCTTAAAATTTATGGTGTTTTTTTTTTTCAAACTTCACCCATTGATTGTGAGAGTGCTTTCATATCATATGAAAGCACAGAAGCATCCATTGATGATGAGCATGATGGTTGTGATTTGTTATTTGTAGGTTTTAACTTTTAATATGCATAATATATATGTATATACTATATATTAGATTCTTATGAATTTATGTGTATTTGTAATGATGCACCTTATCTTCGTATACCATTTGGTCCTCGCACCTTATGCATATTGAACTGAACACACCAAATGCACCGGACAGCCTTGTCAAGAAAAGAGACAAAGTAAAGAGCATCCCCCATAGATTTGAGAGGTATGCTATAGGCATCAGAGTGAGCAAGAACAAGCACATTAGACTTGCGAGAGACACTAGAGTAGTAGGAATTCTTTACTTGCTTATCAAATGGACATTTATCACAAAAGTCAAGTTTTGTGCCTTTAGCACCAAACTTGTCAAGATCACATAATTTCTCAAGGCCCTTTTGGCTCATGTGGTGAAGCTTTTTATGCCATAATTCCACGTGAGAGTTATTATCAGCCAAAGCAATAAATTTGTCGAGAAAGACTTTTCCATGTCAACAATAAAGTGTATCTTCCTTAGTGCCTTTTACAATCAGCCTTGAGCTTTTCACCGACTTCCTAGAGCCTTCTTCAAAGAAAATGCTATATCCATGCATATTTGTTTGCCCAACTAATAGTACTCTCTTTTTGATGCTTGGTACATAATGCACATTATGCAAAATTTGCTCGTTGGTATCACCCAAAGACAAGTGCATAGTGCCAATACCTTAAATGGAACATGCATGATTGTTTTTAAAGTAAACGTGGCCATGATTTTTTGCACGAAATAGAAAAAGGAGTCCCATAAGATGAATCCACAATCCAAGTCTATAAAAGTGCATCATTCATGGTAAGAAAAACATCAATAAGATCACCTTTAGTGATCTTCATGGCATGAAGTGAAAGCATCATGTACATATGCATCATGAGCTGACATGGTAGCACAATGTCCTCTATATAACACAACTTCTTAATGACTACATTGGAGGCTATATTAGCCTTCTCCTTGTCTTTGTCTTTTGAGTTGTTACGTGCTTCATTCTTAGTGTCCTTTTTGTCACCTAGGTTATTCTCTCTTTCTAGATTTGCTTTGTATTACTTGCAATCTAGCTTCTTATGAAATTTTCTACCACATTGGTAGAAAATCACATTATCTTTGCCTTTGCTTTTGCTTCTGATCCTCTATGCATTCCCATGTTTCTTCTCTGTTCTACCTCTGGCGATACTTGTTGAACCATTTCTCTCTCCACTTGCTTTCCTTCTAATCTCTTCATTGAGAATAGAACCCCTCACACCAACAAAGGTTAAGTTGGGGTTATTAGACAATGAAACAACTAATGTTTCCCAAGAGCTTGGCCGTGTCATAAGCAAGAAAACCGCTTTTAGCTTATCTTCAAAAGTTGGTAGACTTGAATCCTATAGTTGAGAGAGAGTACCTATAAATAATGGTAAGTGCTCTTTTTTGACTCATCTAATTGCATGCTAACAAGTTTCCTGATCAAATGTACCCGATGTACAAGAGTGGTCTTCTCATAAGAAGCAACATTCAAGCCCTTATAGGCACAATAATTTCATTAGAGACAACCATTTTAATGTATGGAATGGCTTTCTTATTCAAAATGGTCCATGCATCATCTTCCATGTTCCTTAGGCTCTTGCACAAGGGCATCTTCACAATCCTTGATAAAAAGAATGCCTTGTGTACACTCTTTCCACAAATCAAAGCTTGTACACTCAAAGCTCTTAATTTCAAAGGGATTTTTCACATATGAGGAGGAAGCCATCCTTGCACTTTGAGGATGTTAATTAAAAATTGGAAGTTTTTGACATTTATGTAAAAAATTAATAATTTTTGATATTTTGGGCAAACTAGTGCAAAAGTTCGAAGTTTATTCCATAGATGGTTGCACAATGAATTAAGAGGCTTGTTTCTAAAGTTTGAAAAAAATAACGCAAAAATTTGAGAGATTAAATTCTGATTTTTTTTTTTTCAAAAAATTTCAAACATTAACTTGGGTAAAAAAGACAACAATTTCTTGTTGTTTGACCATATTAAACATACGTATGATAGGTAAAATGCCAATAGAAACCGATTTCAACGAAAACCCAAATTTGTAAAGAAATAAGGATTTGAAATTTTCTTAAAATAGACCCAAATGATATGCTGTAATTGAAATTTAAGCAAATGTGCTTTTTCACAAAGTTAATACATAAGCTCCCACTTGAAATCAGAGCACATCTTCATAACAAAGCATCTATAAAAAATGGAAATTTAGCAGCAAAAGTGCTAGAAATGACTTATGAGAATGAAAAGAAGCGTGATAGAAGAGGTTCTTCACAATGAAACTTTCCAAAAAACGCAAATCTTATTTTGGCAATAGGTTGAAGTAATCCTTCAAATGCATGTGAGAAATGATGATTTTTCATGAAGAAATTATCCCAAATGCAAGAAAATGCTTTCAACTTAGAATATACTGAAGTAGAAAAGCATTTGCAATAATTTTGTCATGACAGAAGAGCTCAAGGCCCTGGTACTAGTTGAAAGAGGCCACAAAGAGCTATGGTTGCATCAAACACCAAGGGATTGAGTTGTTGCGTGAGGAGATAAGGCAAAGACAAAAGATTGTATAGGGATTCGAAATACAATTTTGTCATCATGGAATTTAGTTCTCATACTAGTTGAAAGAGGTCACGAAGAGCTATTTGATGATGTGCTTGGTTTTATCAAACACCAAGGGAGTGAGTTGTGTGAGTAGAGAGAGTAGAGCAAAAATCTGCACAGAAATTTGAAGAAGAAGATGGAGAAGCTTAAGTTGTGGAAGTCTTCTTCAAGTTAAGTGACTTTCGAACCAAGTTTTATTGAAACCTAACTTTTAGATCATTTGGGTATGTTCACACATGTCCAATGATCAAAAGTCATAAAAATAATGTAAATGCTTATAACTCTCGAATTTGGGGTCCATAAAATATAATTAAAATATGTTTTGGAAAGGGTCTAAACATACAAAAGGAGAGCGCTTGGGGCCTCTATCCCCAACAATGACAAGGGTAAGCAACCTATGAGTATATCGACTACAAAAGTTGTAGTTCATCAAGGTGTAATCCACAAAGAACTCCTTAGTTGATGAGGATGGATTTACATGGGTCACATATAATTGCAAAAGGGAGAGAGTCAATTTAGATTTACATCTACTTTCTTCAAGGCTTCAAATAATGGCTCTGTTTCTAAGTTAGAAACACATTGTAATTCAGTTTAAACATAAAACAATAAGTTTGATACAATTGTATCTTTATTATTGATTGGGGTTTTTGTTGATTTGTGGGCCTGTAAATATCCTTTACTCCATGGTTGTAATTTTCATTTGCAATCTCACTATTGTCCTTGCTCACATCTCCACTGGATTTATTATAGTGGTAACTTGCTTAATTGCTTGATTGGGACATTTTTGTCATTGATGACCTTCTTTGATTAGACTATGCACCTCTTCTCCTCCATATTCATGACTCGTGAAAGCTTGTCCACATGCTAACATCTACATGCAAACAATTGTCAACTAATAATGCTATTATTAGAATGTCCTTCTTTAGATATGCATTGCTTTATGTGGTTAGTTAGATTTCACTGTTGGGTCATCCTCCTAATATGTGTTGGAAGATTTTCTCTCATAAAATGTAGGATTTCGTTACTGTCACAAGTTTTGTTGTTAAGTTGGAATCCCTAAAGGATAGTGTGGCAAAGATTTTTCTTGTATTAGTAGGGAAACTTGTTGAGTCTCAATCCTTGACTCCTTAAGAACATGAGTTATGCACTCGCTTTCGAATCATCTATTTGCATCGGCTTTGGCCAAAATTAACGTCTTCTAAAGGCAAAATTGGCCTATGAGAGAAAACCATACACAACTTTGATATACCAAGTATTTGTACACAAAATAATAATAATAAGAAAGAAAACATCTAAAGTGAACTGAAATCAAAGCCTAACAATGTGCTGAATATGATGTGGTTCTGGCACCGCAAAAAATGATCACATAGTATAAGAAAGGACTACCATGATACTGTGTGTGTGGGCTGCAAAGGAAGCAACTAAAATGAATAGACCTAAGAATGTAGCATGGGGTGGAGTGGATGAAGGATCTGGTACATGGGTGTTAGATGAAGTAACCTCTGGAAGATGACATGCCAAGGTGTGGATAGTCGTGTTCGTTGCATTTGCTGCTCATGTAGTAATCATATTCTCGATATCTCATGTTGGTAGAGACAAGGTCTCCCATACCCATGGACATGCGGTCGTCTCCTAGCTCTTTGAGTCTTTGCCTCCTTGAGAGTGAGCCCTAGACCATTGGGGATCGGCCGTGGCTCGATCCTCTGAAAGAAATCGGTAATCCTCTGCTGGACACCCTTACCCACTCCTTGTGTAGGCTGAATCAGAGTCATGCATCTATGGTATGAAGCAATGAGAAATCGTCCAAAACAACACTCATCCTCTCTCCTCATGCATTGATACAAGGATCCCTCCACCTGGAACCGTACCCTAAGCTAAGCATATGCAGGGCATCATACAACAAAATGCTCCTCACTCTCCACCTCTGTCTGGCAAATCGGGCATATGCAATCCTTTGGGTGTCTGGCTAGCCAGACCTCTCTCGGCTCCAAGTGGTGTGAAGATACTTGAAGCTACCCGATAGCAACTCGTATGTGATGTGACATATAGATCTACATGTACTGAAGCATCTCCGTAAATATATATCTGTGCCATAGCTCTTGATGTATGATCCTATTCCTCTCATGTAGAGAGAGTGAATAGGTGGGAGCATGTGTATCATACTCTAGGAGCGGTAGTTGGTCCATGTAAAATTCATAACTGGCCAATCAATCTCTAATCTCTGCATATTGGCATGAAATAACCCTTTCTAGGGCAAAATCACGTGATGTCTGAAAAGTCTCATGTGCGATTCGGCCACTATCCATATTCTAAAGTCTATGGAGCAAACGTATTCCCTTGAACAAAGCCTCGACTATCATCGGGAGTGTAGCAAGCTCTGCTCGAATGATGTCATGTGGTACTGATGGCTTGCTACGTATAAGCCAATAAATCATGAGTATTTGCGGTCTCTCCACTAGTGTCCATGTATGGTCTACAAGTCTTGGCCCCCAAACGGATGATCCATACATTAGTGAGGGTGTGACTAGTGTATCAAAAAGCCAGCCCTTTCGTGCGAGGCTCTTGAAAGTGTGCCTGATGACATTGCCTCTCCATCAATGCTAGTGCTGTATATCCACGAGTGACCCGATCACGAGCTGCCAAGGCCATCGAAAATATTATTGACCTTGATATAAAGGTAACCCTAAGATAAACATATGAATCAATGATCTCAATGTGACCTCCGGTCATTGTGAATATACTCTGTCTTTGTACATGTGCTTATGTGCCAAAAATAAGGACCTTGGTTTCACCAAGGTTCATTGAGAGTCCTCTCTATGAGCAAAAATCATCAAGCACATGTAAGTGACTCTGATATCCCTAAACTGACTCTGAGATCAAGGCAATGTCATCAGCATATAATAAATGTGGATAGTGCCCCCCCCTCCTCCCCCTCCCCCTCCCCCAACTCCACTCTCGAATCACCAGGTTGAAGGATAAAGTCATCAATCTCATCAATGTATATCCCAAATAAAGTAGCGGATAATGGGCACCCTTGTTAGTCATCAATCTCATCAATGTATATCCCAAATAAAGTAGCGGATAATGGGCACCCTTGTTTCATACCTATAGAGCTAATAAGGGGATCGGAAAGCAGTCCTTGACATGAGAGCCTACCAAATGCCCGCTCGTATAAAGCATATATCCCCCAAATAAGATCATCTGTAACCCCAAGATCAAGGAGCTGTCTAAAGAGTCTCTCTCTAGGTACTATTAGGACAGATTCGGTGCTACACACCTAAAACTTTTTGAGTTCATGCGGTGCGGTGCTTCTGGTGCCATAAATTCATGGTTACATAATTTTAAAAACAGTACTAAAAAGACAGGTGTATGCTGCGATGAATCTTCTTCCTCCACTTTGTGACCTTGGTGAACTTCAACCCATGAGCAGATGAGCGTAGCCTTGAGGCTCGAACCTTCAATGCTTTCTTTATTTGTGGTATAAATGTCACAATATATGTATACAATTTGGGCATATGTGTATTTGTAACAATGCACCTTACGCACCTTACCTTGGGATACCATTCGATCCTCGCACCTTACGCGCACTGAATTGAACGCACCGAATGCACTGGACTACCTTGGGTACTATATCAAATGCTTTGCGGAACTCCACAAAGAAGCAATGCAATCTCCTCTTCCTCACCTGAGCCTGATCAATAAAACATATGGGAGTGAAGATGTGGTCAATGGTGGAAAAGGCACGTTGAAGGCAAACTTGCTCTTGGGCCTCGAGACTCTCTTGCTCAACAAGAGTGCTGAGCTCCTCAAGAATCATTCGATAGAGTTTGGCCAAGATGGGGCCAATCATGATAGTCCGGTAAGTGTTAGGGTCTATCATATCCCCAAATTTGTGAATAGGCACAATAGTGTGCTTTGTCCATGAGGTCGGGAACCCCTCGACCAATGCTCGATTGAAGAGGTGTGTAATGAGTGGTGCCAATACCTCCACACCATATATAAGATGCTCAGTCTATAATCCTTGGATCTCCCATGCTGTAGACGTGAAATAGCTCTTCGCACCTTCTTCTCTGTGAAGAAAGTGAAAGTAGTCGGACGTGAGCTCTGAGGTGTAGGTATTAGTGACTCATATGAGATCTGATATAAACTTTTCCTGGATGGGGGTGGTTTGTCTCCTCTCTCATAAATGACGCCATGCAATTGAACGATCCCCGTTCATAAGTAAGCGGTATATATCCCAATATTGATGGCTCCTTCCACTCCCGCTTTTTATGGTAGGTAAGCGGCTGCATGCAGCAGTGTGTCTGTCTATGTGTAATCTCTCCTAGAGCCTCAACGACTCTGAGGCATCGTCTTAGCTTACAACACTCCTCATCATACGAGCTATTATGGGGCATGGTACTTGTGCATGGAGGAAAGGTATGTGTATGGTGGGGAAAACTCTGTATAGCTGAGTCGTGCAGGATAGATGTGATATGTGAAGTGATCGTGTCAAGAGGATCATGTGGATGAGGTGAGACTATCTGTGAGTAAAGATGGTGTATGTAAACATGCGAAAGTTCGTGTGTAAAGTGTATGGTGGTATGTAGATGTTAGATGATGGGGATATGGTGATAAAGGTGCGAGAAGAGTAAAGCTAATGTATGTGTGCTCTTCCCCTTGTGGACATCGACCAATGGAGAGAGAAGGGATAAGGGATAATCTAGAGAGAGGCCCAATAACATAATCCACAGTGCTCTGTCCACCACCGCGTGGATAACAAGTGATGGCCCCTGATCCTGGCCATCGATGCATCCCATTATAGGTAATGAGACGATGGCAACTCTCGAAATCAAGAAGGTGCCTACCATACGCGGTAGTGTCTTGCCTCGTATCAATCAATAATCTACTAGTCCGAATCTCAATTGGGTATATACTCTGCATGATATTTGGTTGCTCCATATTATATAACTCACACTGTCGAGACTGTGTAGATGCATTGAAGTCCCCGAGGGGGAAGACCTAACCCAATGTAGAGTAATGAACTATGTCATCAGATAGTGGAGTATATGGTGAGTCATCTTGAGCATGACCCTCCACCTTGTTCTTAGCATTTGATGAACCTCGTGGGGGAAAATAGCGTATGGCGATGTATATCCATCTCTCCTTGTTCAATTCAATGCGAAACTACATATAGCGAGCCTCCTCGTCTCTCCTTAATACTTGTATATGTCTTTGTATGCAAAGTCTGAATAAAATTGCCACCTTGCTAGATCCACGTGAAGTATCTTGTCTAGTAGTGGTCCTAAAAGTAGACCCCATTGAAATCTCGCTATATGGGGTAAGCTTCTCTCTGGGCTCTCATGTGTCTCTATGATACAAACAAAGTCATGTGTATCCAATAGCTCCTCTAGACGAGGAGGTCGTGTCCACAATGCTCCATTGCAGTTCCAAATCGCTCCTCTAAGAGACATATCTTGATGTGGTGATGTCTCATAGGCCTCAAATCCTTATTTAGTAGGGCGTCCATCTATGAAAACTTTTCCATCTCGGTAGAAGGCTTTCCTCCCTTCTGGGCATGTAAGATCTGAGGCATACATGCCCTTCTATGCCCTATCTGTAGTTTTGTGAGGTTCTTGTCCATGAGTAAGATTCACCTGGAACTCTTCTTAGTATGGATCGCTTTTTGAAAAAATCGATTCTCTCCTCTTCTGACCTCATGTGTAATATAAGGGCCCGAGGTTTTGTGTTATCTTTTCGAGCTCTCCATGCATGGGTGAATGACATATGGTTGTATCCTAGCTGAGGACATATCTGTGATGCATAAATCTTTGTAGATGTTCCTTTAGAAAGGCCTGTGATCCTCACATGTACTCTATGGACCTGTCTGAGTCTCTCCTCTTCAAGTGTGTCTTGCACCCTGATGTATTCATCTCTTATTGCCTCTTTCTTTACCTCTTTTTTAATGTTTTTGCATACGACTTCAACCCAATTTTTTTGGGTTGATTTCACTTCTGATCTGACTTGCTCTTGGATGTTTGTCCTCCATTCATTCTTTATTTCTTCTTTTAGATCATCTATTTTGGTAATTTCTCCCTCTTCCTTGGAGATCTTCAAGTGCATAATTTCTTCTTGAAGACGTGCTTCAGCTTTCCATTTATCCCTGTCTTCTTTCAGTTGTTTGATTTGATCCTCAAGAGCTTTCATTCTTTCAGTTGCTTTCCTTATCTCTTGATTAACAGCCTTATCTGCCTCCCTGTTTTTGGCTTCTCTTATGGCCTTAACTATCATCTCCTCCACATCCTTCTTCTCGAATCTTGCCATGCTCAGGGACAAATCGTTGCAAAACCCTAAAATCAGAGCTTCAAAGCCCTAAGGACAGAGCTTCGAAACCCTAAAAAACAGGGGTGCGAAACCCTAAACTCATAGCTTCGAGGAGAGCATTGTGAAACCTTAAAATCAGACCTGAAAAACCCTAAACAAAAGAGTGGCCGAACTCTAAAAAACAGGGTGAAACCCTAAAAACAGATCTGCAAAACCTAAAAAACAGAGGGGATGATAGCAAAACCCTAAAAGATAGAGGAAATGATGGTGAAACCCTAAAACACATGAAGAAACCCTAAAATAACTCTAGAAACAGACCTGCAAAACCCTAATAAACAGAGGAGATGATGGCCAAACCTTAAAAACCCTAAACAAAGACCTGCAAAACCCTAAAAACGGGGGGGGGGAGAGAGAGAGAGAGAGAGAGAGAGAGAGAGAGAGAGAGAGAGAGAGAGAGAGAGAGAGAGAGAGAGAGAGAGAGAGAGAGAGAGAGAGAGAGAGAGAGAGAGAGAGAGAGAGAGAGAGAGAGAGAGAGAGAGAGAGAGAGAGAGAGAGAGAGAAAGAAAGAAAGACCTTTTAACATCTATTAGAGGCCAAAATCGGCCTATGAGACAAAACATATACATCAGTATGATCCAATCCACTGTGATCCCAAAAGGAAAATAAAGAGTGA